>VZRX01011070.1:0-84527 GCA_013398075.1 Notiomystis cincta
TGACTTTGCAAGTCTTTCAAACTGGAGCTACTAGTAAAGTCTGAAGAAATATTACAATTATTTTACTCATATTATGTTTTTAGAAAATAAGAAAGACAATCAATGTCTCCAACAGATAAATAACTTCCATTCTACTCTCCTCCCAACAAGTACTTTGAAAATACTTTGTGTATCAAACACTAAGGAAAAAAATACTATTCTGTGTAGCTCAGTGAGGATGTTGGTTTGGAAATCCAAATGAAATACGGTATCTCATAAAATATCCCTTCTTTTTATCTTTACAATATCATGAGATAACAATAAGAAGGGTTCTAACTCACTACAAAAGCAAAAGACATATTTCAGGAAGATGTGATAAAATACCTATTCTTAGGTTTCTAGGAGTATTATGGTACATTGTACAAGTTTTGTACAGAAAAAAGCCTTTAGTACTTGTGGACTTTACTAAAAATGTATACCTCACTCTGCTGATAATACAGAAAATAATGATATTTTTCTTAATATTTTGTGTAATGAGAACACCATATCTCTATGGACCACACAGACTGATTGAATACAAAGTCATCCTTCAAATTTAGAGCGTTTCTATTTGCAAACTCATAAAGCAGAACGGTATTTGTGTCGTACACAAAATAATTCTTTATCCCTTGTTCCTCATTAGAGAGAAATATAAAGGCCTTGCTGCTTTTTCTTTAATTGATTAATACTGAATACTCTAATTATCTGTGCAGAACTAATAATTTGTTAATTGAAGAAGTGAGATGAGTAAGAGGTATAGAGTAATCTAAGCATTTGACGAGCATTGGGAAAATCAGAAGTTCAAAACAGAAGTAAAAATACAAAAATTCATCTCTCAGTCAGCAGTGTGCCAAGACCACAGTCTATTTAATGTCACTGAATAGATGTGATTCCAGTAGAAGAATAAGAGATGTGTTTTTGGCCTTTTTCTTCCAGACAGGTTCTGGTCAGGTGGACAGAAATGCAGTCTGTGACTTCTGATGATCCAGAATGGCATTGCAGGCACTCCCTCTTTAGATTCATCCATGCCACCTGTAGATGCATCAATGTCCCAAAAATGGATTTCAGATCATGTACTTTCTCTGGCTGGCTACCAACAGTAGCCAATTCAAAATGAAAAACAGCTTCAAAACCCAACAAAATTCACTTTAAACCTTTTTTGTCCCTCCAGCATTTCCCCTCCCACTAAATCAAGTCATGTGCTGCAGGTTACATACCCCTAGAAACAAATGTGAGCTGCTCTTGCCTATGTGCAAAGAACTTGGACTACTAAAAACAGGAAGGAGGACAGATAAGGAAATCTATAAAAAAAAATCACACAATCATGTAATGATTTGGGTTAAAAGTTACCTGAAATGTCATCTAGTTCCAACCCCCCTGCCTTGGGCAGGGTCATTTTTCAATAGAAAAGGTTACTCAAAGACACTCCCAGCCTTCCTTGAACATTTCCAGGGAGGGAGCTTCCACAGCTTCTTTGGGCAGCTTGTTTCAGTGCCTTATAGTAAATAATTACTTCCTAACACATCTGCATTTCTGGAGTGACAGGGAAATCCCAACAACTAACTCTATTGGAGGCCAGTGTGAGGGGAAATGAGTGGCAAAAGCACCCCATCGTGACACCTCTCCTCTCCACTTTGCTCTGACCCTCTCCCTTCTGCTCTGCCCTACCCTGCACTTTTCTTCAGCAGAAAATAGATTCAGATTCAGCACAGACTTCGGTTTTATATTAATTACTGAGCACTCACACACAGAATAAAGCTATTCAATGCTTGGGACAACTTTAAGTACCTGAATTACTAGTAAATGCCTTTGAGTCCCCAAACCCATTCAGTTCCAAGTTTACTTATGTATAAATTAATGAATATTTCTTATAAAATATTTTCCCATTTCCTTTCAATAGTGGCAAAAATCACTGACATGATTTATTCTTTTGGACAGAATGGTGAAAACAGTTTAGTTTTCCTAGAAATAGTTGATATTTCTTGTTACAGAATGAATTTTACAAAGAGGAAGGGTTCATGGTTTGAAGTGATTATGTTTAAAGTATTCAAGATGATTTCAATGAGGACAAACAAGTGTGTTTTCTTCTTTGTTTACTTTTGTTTTTCACCTTGGAAGCAATGGAGAGGCTGAATATATGAATACCATCTGGGACTAAAGCATTCAAATAACTCAGTGTTATGAAACATTCTGTATTTTTTCCATGCATTTACTGATTAAAATCAATCTTTCCATCTATGAATGGTTTCCTAGATGATAGTACTGTAAGTTTCAATTTTATTAACAATGTCTGCTATCTTGATAACATATCCATAGCTCAAATCTGAGTGTTTTAATAACAGACATTTCAGCTGCTGACTACACTTATCAGCATTTGTAACATCAAGTTCTATTTTTAGTTTTATTTTCAGGTTGTAACTAGCCTCGAAACTGTTTATGCAAGACTGTTTTCCTAATATGACTTACTAGATTGAGCTGTGCAGAAGCTCAGAATAACCTTTATGTGCCCCTTTACAAGTATTTTCATAATGCTTTCAAAACAATCACGGCTTCTATGCATTGGCAACCCTTCATATCTGGTTTAATTTTCCTTAAATTTCCTTCGATCAAAAGCAGATTGGAAGAAAAGAAATGTAAAAGTAAAATTAAGTGACAGATTGCTGTGTTGCCATAATTTGAAAGATATCAACAAATTAATCTTTCATGTTTTCATAGGCAGTCCTTTTGCCAGGGAAGCTACAGTGGCTGGATGGCCAGGCTCAAAGAGTGGTGGTGAGTGGAATTACATCCAGCTGGGCCAGTTACCAGCAGTGTCTCCCAGGGCTCAGTGATGGGAAAAGTCCTGTTTAATGTCTTTACCAATGATCTGGACAAGGATATCAAGAGCACTCCAAGCTAGGCACAGAGCTGATCTGCTCGAGGGTACCAAGGCTCTGCAGGGGGATCTGGACAGGCTGCACTGATGGGCTGAGGCAAAGTGCATGAGCTTCAACAAGGTAAAGTACTGGGTCCTGCTTTTGGGTCACAACAACTCCAGGCAATGCACCAGATTTGGGGAAAAGTAAAGGTACCTGGAAAAGTACCTGGCAGAAAAGCACTTGGGGATGTTGATCGACAGTAAGCTGAACATCAACCAACAAGTATGCCCAGGGGGCCAGGAAGGCCAATGGCACCTGGCCTGGATCAGCAATAGTGTGGCAGCAGGACCAGGGCAGGGATTGTCCCCTGTACTGGGCACTGGTGAGGCCACACCCGGAATCCTGTGCTCAGTTTTGGGCCTCTCACTGTAAGAAAGACATTGAGGGGCTGGAGTGAGTCCAGAGATTGGTAAAGGAGCTGGAGAAGGGTCTGAAGCAGAAGTCTGGCAAGGAGCAGCTGAGGGAATTGGGAGTGTTCAGCCTTGAGAAAAGGAGGCTCAGGAAGGACTTTGCTGTTCTCTCCAACTGCCTAAAATGAGGCTGTCAGGAGTGGAGTGTCAGTCTCTTCTCCAAGGTAACAAGTGAAGGACAGGAGGAAATGGCTTCACGTTGCAGCAGTCCCTAGCTGCACTTCCCAAAAGAATACATAAACCTGTGAAAGTAATGAAATGTACATCATGCACTGTGAATATCAGAAATAGATCTATGTTTGAAGAGCATGGGAATATTGGACAGCAACCAAGAAAATGAGTTCAAGGTTGGCCATGTACTCTGCAGGCGTGGAGTTGACTGGAATTTTTCTGAGTCCCCCATAAGACCTGAGAGTAATCTTTGCACCTTTGTGTACTGGACATAAATTGACATTTCCTGTACTGTTAATGTGCACTGTCATGGCTAGGGCTGTATCTTCTGCAATAGTAGAATATTTGCAGTTAGGCATGTAAGCAGTGCTGTAATACAAAATCAGATGAATATTCATAACAAAATAAATACTCATGTTGAAAATACACTTAGATGTCTGAAGTATAGACTTTGCTGCAGTTCATACTTTTAACTAAACACATTATTTTCTTTTAAAATCAAAAATTATTCCAGGAACACTTGTAAGTTTACTGTCAGGTCAGATTGAAATCTGTGACTGGATAGATTTGCCTTTCAAGACTGCATTCTATTACAATAAGAAAAAAATCACAAATCTTTTAACTGTATCTGTTTTATTTGCATATGGAGTCTGGACCTTAAGCATGCTACCTTAACGTAATTCCTTTGAGGCACTTTAATCAACGCAAAATTAAAGTTAATTATGGTAATTAAATCTTCTGAAACTAAAAGGTGAGTGGAGTAGTACTCAGCTCTAGCACAAGCCAAAAAATAGAAAGGGAACATACTAACATCTTCTTAAAGAGTTTGGTATTAGTACAGTACCTTCCTGATATCTCTGCTGAAACTTGAATTTTAAATGGAAGTTAGAATTTGCCTTTCATTGCCTGGTATGTGACATTAGAGTTAAATGAAAAATATGGTTGTAACTACACCGTCAGTGTTGGTCTCTCTCTTTTACACAGCTCTTTTTAAACTTATAAAACATTACTCTCACTCCATAAAACATTAAATACCTACATTGCGAGATTTCATGTGTGGTCCTTTGGTTTAATCTTCAAGAAGTTTCTGCTAAATCAGGCATCTGATAATGTTGTACTCTGATCTTGTTAAATGCAGTGACCAGACTCTCAGCAATCCTCACTGCAGCCTCTCCTGGCTGTCAGTTCCGTGTCATAAATTTGCAGTTACAAAAAACTCCATTTAACTTTTCTCTGAGTAGATCTGTGTCTGCTGCTCTCCTGCTCCAATACTGAGAGCAATACTAATAAATCTGCACTTCAGCACTCACTAAAACAGATCAATTTGGTAAGCACCAACATGGAAACAAATAGGCCCTTTATAGCTATTAATAAAGGAGGATAATTGCTGGCATTAGTCACAGCATTTAATTTCACTGAAGTACTAGTTGGCTGTCCTCAAGGTGAGGATTTTCTGTGAGGTATTTTCAAGTGTCACCACTCATGTTTTATAAATAGGGAAACTTTGCTTTCAAATGATAAATAAATAGATCAATGCACACACACCCCTTCAACAACATATTGGAAACACTTCTGGTTTACAGCAAGCTGCATACATATAAATAGAAATTTGGAAGACAGCAAAGAGTGACATTTTGAAACATGCACCACAGTACCAGTCAATGACTGAATAGGTGTGTTTTTCCTCCTCTGAGAAGCATGTGGGGGTTTGGGTAGGATTTTTTCCCTTCAAAAATATTGTTAATCTGATAAGAACATAGTGCATAAAAATGTAAGCATGAGAATCTAACTAGACAAATGAGAAACAGCTTGATGAGTCAGTAGCCCATATTGTATGTCATGAAGATAGACATTTACCTTTATTCTCACTAAAGTTCACTGCTGTCATTGCAAAGATAACTGCTCCAGGCATTACTCCTCTTCCTTAACAAAGACATAATGCTTGTTCCAATAACTTCAAAACTGCTTTATACTCTGCCAAATTATGTTGTAACCAACTGGTCATGTGGATTTAGGAAGCTGCAGGTATGACCAATACATAATGGGAGATCGTCAAGGAATTTTTGGTCA
This sequence comes from Notiomystis cincta, assembly GCA_013398075.1. Lineage (NCBI taxonomy): Eukaryota > Metazoa > Chordata > Aves > Passeriformes > Notiomystidae > Notiomystis > Notiomystis cincta. Next base: position 5,588 of record VZRX01011070.1, read on the forward strand.
CTAAACACACAAACAAAAAGACTCATAGCCGAATGAATGATGGTTATATCATCACCAAAATAGGAAGAATGGATGTGTTTGGGCTTTTCTTTTGCTGCTGAAACTGAAATGATAACTTGCAGGAAAAAAAAATAAAACCCAAACATTCTCACTGTTGAAGAGGTATGAAGAGTTTAAAAATTATCACAACTTCTGAATGTATGGTAAATTTAAAGAATCAGTGGCAGCATATAACTTGGTGATTTGGGGTGCCAGAGTTTGTATGTGTGTCCCAGCTGAGGCTGAGGTTGAGGTCCTCGTTCACCTCCCTAATCCATACCTTTTGGATGGTATCCATACCAGCTAAGAGTCCCAGTATCCTCTCATCCTATCTTTGACTTGGAATGATAAGGTTTCTCTCTTCTTTGCCCCCCACTCCTCCCAAATTCTCCAGTATCAAGCACCCTACTAACAAAATATTTCCATTCCCTCTTAATCTTCAAAACCACAGATTCAAAGATACTGAAAATAGACATATCATCCTTCATTTATCTGGAAGAAATGCACAGCAATGTCAGATGAGGTGTATCAGGACCTACAGCAGCACCCAGGTGTAGGTCTCAAAGAGTCACCAAGAGAAATGTTCATGTCACAAGCATTGATATTCTGTTCTTAGAGTCTATGACTTGTCTTTAATATATCCTTTAAAGGGAACATATATACTGAGTTTCAGGTTTTACCACCAGGAAGCTTATCAAAGGGACCTTAATTACCATTTAATATTATCTTTTGTTTTCCAAAAGATAGAGTTGTGTCTATGTGAGCTCCATTCAAGTCTGGTCAGAATTAAGCAGTGTTTGCTTAGGTTTGTGAGACTTCTAGGGAAATACAGGACAGCAAGGTCAAATATGACCCAGTCAAATGTGATTCAGACTATTGAGCTCACACAGACACTACTGTCGATTCAGGAGATGCTGGCAGCTGAGAGCAATAAAGAAAAAGTTTAGACTTTGCAGGCTTTTCTCTTGGCAAAAATTGCTGTGGTACTACTAGCAAAATCGTTCAATTAATTAAAATGGCTGTCACTTAAACAGAAATCTGAAGGAGTATAAATTCGAACTACTTTGGTTTCTTAGACCACTGAATCCAGCCCTAGAGGTTTCATTTAGTATATGTGAAAGATACAAGGAGTCTCACTGATTTTAACAATACAGTGATTTTTGTGGATGAAGTCATTGAAGCAGAAATTCAGATTACCCTGTGTGAAAATAGTCTTGCCCCCCAATAATAAAATATAATTTGAACTTTTTATAAATTCATGTGTTTGACAGAATTCCTTATCTAAACCATCAGAGAATTTTGGAGGCAATACAATGAATTTACATTAAAAATTCCCATGCTGTGTCAATTTTTTAAAGAAGTTCCCTTATATCTGAAAGTACATAGGGCTGTATTTATGAATAAAACATTTCAATTACTGGAAAAAATAAGTCATAAGTTTCCATAATTTGATTAATTTGAATATTATGTTATTCAAGACAACCTGCAAAATCACAAGTACTTTGTGTAAAACTTATTTAATTTATTTAATGGTTAAAGATAAAGTTATGGTCTGAATATTACCCATAGAAGCTGATTCCATTTTTATGTTTATACCCAGGTTTTGATAGTCACATAGAAGATATTTACCTTATTATAGTAATTTGAAATGTTTCGTGCTGCTAGAAAAAATAATTACTTTTGTACTTCTGTAGAGTATGTAAGTGTATATATATATATATGTATAAAAGACATTACTAGCCCCATAATTTGTTATGATTTGGCTGTCATATACTCACTTAATAGGACTCAAGTAGATGAATCCTTATACCTTTCTTTTTTGCCTAAATACCAGGAATTATCATAAGGAACATTGTACTGTTTTAGGGTATGTATGGTTCCAAATGTATTAAGGAGAGCATTGTGGAATTACTTTCTAAGATCCCAAGAGCAGAGTAAGCACAAATAATTTTGTTCTATCACTTGTTTTAAGGTCTGATAAACTGATCAGTTCTTTCCCAATTCCCTGGGGTGATGCAGAATCCCTATAGCACCTCAAGCAAAAAATTCCATAGAAAAAAGGCACTGATAGTGGATTTATCCCTGTTTCAGGTGTCTGAGGTAGAAGGTCTTATCTGAGAAATAAGCAAGTCCAGCTGCTGGATGGGCTTAGTGTGCAAAACCAGCTAGGCTCTGCTTAGAGAGGTAAAGTGGCTGTGCTGCTCTAGACCTAAATTAAAGATTGCTGAGTGACGTGTAAATTAATAGTTTACTAGAAAGAAAATCTGGTAGGCACTGTGTTGTCTTTGTGATTTTTAAATTTAACAGTAAGAGCACTATCTATATCAACACATTTATACCTTCTGCAAAAATGTCAACATAAAAAGCATATTAATCCCACAGAAGAGACAGAACTATGTCTCAAGCTCTTTTCACTCAGGTGCAATGTCTTAAATCAGAGATATTAATTAGAAAACTGAAGCATTACCAAACAGTGATAAAAGTTCACATTAGACAAGCTTAAGGTAGTACCAGATGTTTCTAGTGTAGCTTTTGTTTCATGTAGAGACTTAGCTCTTCCCCACCTGAATAGATTTTGGTACATGATTTTGGGTCTTTTGACACAGTGGATGGCTAGCAGCCTTTACACATGGACATTTGCTGCACTGCAGTTTTGCTTTGTATTTTGTACATTCTTACAAGGTACCTTGCAAACTCTTAGAATGTATTTTGGAGCACATTGGAAATAGTGCAAAGTGTGTAACAGCAGTCAGATGAAGTTCTGAACTCTTGCTTGAGAAGCAATAGATTGTCTGCTGCCAAGGGGAGCAGGTATGGATCTACCCTTTCTGCTAGGGAAGGTTAAACCTATTGAATTGCTCACTGCTTTCTATTAGTGAATCCAGTAAAGAACCTGTTTGCCAGGTGCTCCCATGGGAATCTTTGTCTATATTTTGCTTGTACATTACTTTCCCATCTTACTGTGAATAGACGATTCTCTGACCTCTCTCTCTCTTAAAAACCTAAAATTCAGTTTTTAGCTGGTATTCACTGCATCTGGATTAATATATTTAATATCTTCTATTTATTTGTTTATTTTAATATATACTGAATGAAAACCATCAATTCCCATGTTAAATCCTCCTCAGCAGGTTTGCTGATGACAAGCTGGGAGGAGTGGCCGATACCCCAGAGTGTTGTGGAGCCCTTCAGAAGGACCTTGACAGTACTTGTGATTTACAGTCTGACCATGGCCACTGCCCTCACAGGATCTGAGTGTTGTCCCTGTGTCACTTTGCAGCCCAGTGCCCCCTCTGCCTTCCTGCTCCTGCCCTTTGCCAGGCAGCCCCATCCTGTGGCCACAGGGTAGGGACAGAGCCCAGGCTTTGGGAGATGTCTGGCTGTGTCCTTTGGTTAGCACAAGCTTGGGAACAGCTCTATCCAGGGCTGGGAATAGCTGTATCCTAACAGAAAGTGTAACCAAGAGCTGTCTTAGAGATCATGTATTTCTGATCATGTTTTGTGACTCACCTTGCACAGCCTGCTGTAATTTCCTATGGAATCAGACATAAAACTTTAAATATACTTCTTACACTTGAAAAATAACATAATACCTACACCTTCACCAAGACACTGTCATAATTCAAAGTACAATAAATAAAATTCAATAACATTTCCTCTTACTAACACAAATGCACAGAAAATAGAAACTGCATAAAAATAAATGTGCAGGTTTATATTTTTTGAAACTTCACTGATAAAGTAGGAAATGTCAATGTATAATGACTTCAGTGCATAATAACTTAATCCAAAGCACTACTGAATGCTCACTCTCTTGGATATTTTCACCACATGCCTCTTATCAAACAGATAAACAAGTAATATCCTCACTCAATGAAGATGGCTGTTCAAAGCTCTGTAATGATGAATTCAAATACCAAGTTATGAGCTGCAGAGGGAGAAATTCAATTGTTATAATTAGGTAAAGTTATATAACTTGACCTGCAGGTGAAAAACAATTTGAATGTATCGAGGCAGATTAGAAAGTCTGTTCTTTAGTCTGATATAAACCATGAGCAGCTATTTTTCAAGCAAAAGGACTTAAACAAAAACTGAAGTAGAATAAACACAGTGTTTTAAAGAAGCATTAATAATTTAAACTAAGGAAATAGTTTGAAGGTGACCACAAATGGCAGAAGAAATGAAAATAATTAGCACATCCCTTTCAACAGATAAAGGTATGAAATTAAAATATTTTGACATTTATTTTTTCCCCTATTTAATGTTTATAGCTGATTACCACAACTGAATTCTAATGATACAACAGCACTGGATGTAATTGCAAACACTTCAGTGGTAATAAACTATCCTTCAGTACTGCTTCCTTTTGGTTTATTCTCTTTTCTAATGAAATTATCAATATGCACAGATTATCCAAAATAAAAATTTAAATACCTCAGTGTTCCTAAAATAAATATTTTTTATGACATAGTTGATATACTGCATAATGTTAGAATTTCATATAGTAGTTCTCCNCCATCTTACTGTGAATAGACGATTCTCTGACCTCTCTCTCTCTTAAAAACCTAAAATTCAGTTTTTAGCTGGTATTCACTGCATCTGGATTAATATATTTAATATCTTCTATTTATTTGTTTATTTTAATATATACTGAATGAAAACCATCAATTCCCATGTTAAATCCTCCTCAGCAGGTTTGCTGATGACAAGCTGGGAGGAGTGGCCGATACCCCAGAGTGTTGTGGAGCCCTTCAGAAGGACCTTGACAGTACTTGTGATTTACAGTCTGACCATGGCCACTGCCCTCACAGGATCTGAGTGTTGTCCCTGTGTCACTTTGCAGCCCAGTGCCCCCTCTGCCTTCCTGCTCCTGCCCTTTGCCAGGCAGCCCCATCCTGTGGCCACAGGGTAGGGACAGAGCCCAGGCTTTGGGAGATGTCTGGCTGTGTCCTTTGGTTAGCACAAGCTTGGGAACAGCTCTATCCAGGGCTGGGAATAGCTGTATCCTAACAGAAAGTGTAACCAAGAGCTGTCTTAGAGATCATGTATTTCTGATCATGTTTTGTGACTCACCTTGCACAGCCTGCTGTAATTTCCTATGGAATCAGACATAAAACTTTAAATATACTTCTTACACTTGAAAAATAACATAATACCTACACCTTCACCAAGACACTGTCATAATTCAAAGTACAATAAATAAAATTCAATAACATTTCCTCTTACTAACACAAATGCACAGAAAATAGAAACTGCATAAAAATAAATGTGCAGGTTTATATTTTTTGAAACTTCACTGATAAAGTAGGAAATGTCAATGTATAATGACTTCAGTGCATAATAACTTAATCCAAAGCACTACTGAATGCTCACTCTCTTGGATATTTTCACCACATGCCTCTTATCAAACAGATAAACAAGTAATATCCTCACTCAATGAAGATGGCTGTTCAAAGCTCTGTAATGATGAATTCAAATACCAAGTTATGAGCTGCAGAGGGAGAAATTCAATTGTTATAATTAGGTAAAGTTATATAACTTGACCTGCAGGTGAAAAACAATTTGAATGTATCGAGGCAGATTAGAAAGTCTGTTCTTTAGTCTGATATAAACCATGAGCAGCTATTTTTCAAGCAAAAGGACTTAAACAAAAACTGAAGTAGAATAAACACAGTGTTTTAAAGAAGCATTAATAATTTAAACTAAGGAAATAGTTTGAAGGTGACCACAAATGGCAGAAGAAATGAAAATAATTAGCACATCCCTTTCAACAGATAAAGGTATGAAATTAAAATATTTTGACATTTATTTTTTCCCCTATTTAATGTTTATAGCTGATTACCACAACTGAATTCTAATGATACAACAGCACTGGATGTAATTGCAAACACTTCAGTGGTAATAAACTATCCTTCAGTACTGCTTCCTTTTGGTTTATTCTCTTTTCTAATGAAATTATCAATATGCACAGATTATCCAAAATAAAAATTTAAATACCTCAGTGTTCCTAAAATAAATATTTTTTATGACATAGTTGATATACTGCATAATGTTAGAATTTCATATAGTAGTTCTCCACCATGGAAGAAACTGTCCTTTTTTATACTTGTATGATCAAAAACTCATGCTGGAACTAAAACATGTCCTTTAGAAAAATACCTATTTATGATTTCAGTACTTTGAATTCTGAGTGACTTTCACAGAATTTTATTTATTGTTTTTCTGTTAATCAACGCTGTTCAAATCAAATATTGATCTGTCTTCCAACTTACTCTTTTCTTAGTTGAAATTTCACCAAACCAAATTGGTTATTCCTTTGTTTGATTAAAGTCTTGTCTATTGTTATATGTTCTGCCCCTCCAGATATGCCTAAAATTGTAACCAAATACCTTTTAACTTTCTATTGAAACTGTTCTACTTGAGTCACTATTGAAGTTCTTTTCTGATCCCTCCCCAGCACTTCAGCACCCTTTAGGAGGGTGTAAATGAAACTCCATTTCAGAAGACCTGGCATCAGAATCACTTCTGCATCCATTATTGCAATCTGCAAAATGCAGTGTGAGTGGAATCCCACACTTAGTTGCATGCAGAGATTTGCAACCACCTTTAAATAAATATCATTATTTTCCAAAATAATAAAAATTATGGGTATATTATACAATCCCTCACTGTATCTGTAAGGCCCTGCAGTTGAATGAATTAAAGCTTCTCCTCCAGTCAGACAAATTTAGTAAGCCAAGACAGAGCTGTATCTCAGTGTATTCTTCAGCACTGTTGCTTTTATGTCTTGAAGATTCTGGATGAAAGCAACATATGCAAGTAAGACTAACATTTCTACAGGAAAAATCAAGACCTCAGCTAAATAAGAATGTAGGTATCAAATTGGTAGCTTCTGGGTGTAACTTAAAAAAGGTTTCTTGTAATTTCAACATAGTTGATGTAGGAAAATATTTTTATTTCAGAATAAAACAAAATGTGTATTTCCATTTGACTTCTGTACCACACCTGTGAAATCAAAGTATTTCATGGTAACCATAAACTTCTATAATTGTTATATTAACATTCTCAAAGAGCAAACATGTCTGCTTAGTTTTAGATAATCAAACAGCACTAGAAATATTCATGTGGCACATTTCTAGGCATATTCAATGTCAGATATCTTTGAAATTTCCCAAAATTAATTTCAAAAGCTGTCTCACAATATAAGCTATTCTGTGTTTGTATCACATTCATTTCAGAGACTCTATTATTGCTTTATATTTTGAGGCAGTAAGCCTATTTTTTACTCATGTCACAATTATAATCTTTTTCTAAATGTCATTCTAAAAATGTCATTTAAAAGAGAGGGGAAAAGGATCAGAGAGCAAATAAAGTGTCATTTGATTACTAGTCTGTGTAAGCAGAGAGAAGCTCTTTAATAATATTCATGTGAGTGGTTCCATTTGTCTTTAAGAGCATGGGAAAGAGCAGACCAAACCTATCCTGTTGCCCTAAAAAATGTTCATTTGTTAAAAATATTTTTAACATCTGCATCTAATTTAGAGACATTTTAAAAAACTGTTTTAGACTTACTAATTGTTTTGGAAAACCCATTGTTAATGTCAAATCAAGTAAGGGGTATGACAAGACATCAGTGCTTAAATTATTATAATTAAGTCAAAGGATGAATAACAGAGGAAAATGAAGTATTAAGGATGTTGACAACTGGAGTCAGTCAAGGGATATTTCTCATGAAAAGAACATCATGAACTTAAATCTGTCTAATTTAAATCTTAAAATGAGGTACCTTATTGGTAGTAACCCATCATTTGTGGGTTTGGTTGTGTATGGTACATATCAGTACACATCCCTGGCATTCAGTAGATGCCATTGTTACATATTGTACAGGTAAATTAAAACAAAACAAAATAAAATAAATTAAATTATATTAATTTAAACCCCATCAAACAACGAAAACCTCCCAAAACAAAAAGCTGGGTTCACTAATATGTTTCCATACTTAAGGGGATTCTGGAGGTGTGGTGGTCTAGGTGTTTTTCTTCAGCCTTTATTTAGGTGCCCCTATCTTCTATATAAATTATGATAGTGGAATAAATTATAGCCCAGAATATGGTGAATTTTATTCTCTTCTAGAGATTATGTAATAGCTACCACATGATGCTTGTTGATGGTGATATTCCTGCCAGATGGACAAATATCCTTCCACTGGTGCTATACTTGCTTGTACAAGTTCCCCTGACGGGTTAATTATAAAACAGATTTCTTGCAAATGCTATCACAAAAATTACACTTTTTTAAAAAAAAACTGTTTAAATGGATACACAATGAAGAAAAATAACAGGTAATTTAAAAATCTGCTGATTTAACCAAATGATGCCTCCCTTTCCACCCTTTTAATTGAAGAAGTGAAAGACCTCCAGGTTTTCTCTCTGCTTCATTTCCTTCTCATTTTTTCTGCATAGGGAAAAAAAATTAGAAAGAGAACATGCTTCATGGATCTCAGCATAGATATTATAGAGTACATAAAAGAGACTCTCAAGGGCAGGTTGGTTGCCAAACAACATCCTTTGCAAAACCAACAGTTTTTTATCTCTTCTGAGCTTACAATGTTAATTTGACCCCCAACTTCCCTTTCCAACTCTTTCAAATAGAATTTTGTAACCATGAGACAGCTAGAAGTGTCACAGTGTTCTTAGTGCTGTAACAGAAAATGTAGAGCAGCAATGAGAAACACGAATAAAAGAGTGTGAAAATTTATATGCACAGTAGAAAGAGCTCTTCAATTTTTCTGGGGCAAAGACAATTAAAATCTATGTTGTTTATCTTTTCATTTGAATTTAATGACAATGCAGCTGCTTTAAACTTTCCTGGAGGACAAATGTTGTGTATAAATGATATCTTCAGCACAGGAGTCCTGTTGGAGAGTAGTCAGAATATTTGAGGGTGGCTGAACATGAAAAAGAGCAAATTTCCTGAAAGGGAAAAATAACCTTGAGAATGTATGGAGTACAAGTGGTAAATAACCAGAATACAGTGCACTTCCATGTGTGCTGCAGAATAAGCCCAGCTGCAAACACATTCTTTTGAAACACAAAGCCAAATAACGAAGCAGCTTGTCCAAAATATTGTTATAATATGAAAGGCTTCCTTGTGACTTTTGGGGAATTCTATTCTCAACTGTTCTACACTGGTGTTGTCTTTGCCAAATCCAAATTATTAATAAAATATTCATAGTGTAACAAAGAGAAGAAAGCTTTAAATGTGTCAGAAATGATGCAAGCATTCAAAATGACGTAGAAACCTTATGAGAATTATCTACTAAGTGTTAGGAGTTTTGTTTGTTTATTTTTGAAATAAATAGAAAAGCATCATCATCCTTATTAAATAATTAAATAACTCAACCCAGACAGGTGAATTCTTATTCCTGTTTTGATAACATATGGCTGCAATATGAGTCCCCATATACTACTGGATGCAATATCAGCAGATGTTACAAATGGTAAGATAACACTTTCTTTTCTTATTTTCTAAATAAAAGATATAGATGTAAAGGCCAGGACTTGCTCGATGAGCTCCTTTAAAGGGGCTTAAGTTGTTTTATACCCCAAGGCAGCACATGTGACAATGTTCTCAGGAGGTTACACAACAAACTTTTACTCACAAACTTTGGAAAACAGGGGTACTTGGCATATTTTAAAGCACGATTCAATTGAAATAAAGTGTTTCACAAGGCATTGATTTAGCAAATTATAACTATCTAACTTTAAGTTAACCAGACTGGAGGAAGAGGAAATTAAGACAAAAAAAAAGAGAGAGAGAAAGCTGACAGAGAAAAATTAATACTCATGGCTCAAATGCCAGTGTAATCTCAGCTGCTCGCTGAGATTATATAAATATACATGTGAGATACAGCTGTACACAATATAGTGAATACTTTATTAGGTTAAAAATTAATAATATAAAATATGGTTCCTTTGCAGAGGAGTAATAATCATGAATCTAAACCAATGTCAATGAGAAGACTGTCAGCATGGATAGGTCAGGCTTTAGGAGAATTCATTGCATTTAATGAATGTAAACTTACACTCACCATCATATAAATAATGAGAAATACAAATACATACAACCTTCAGAACACTCAAAGTGATTTCATAAGTTATATGCAAAAGGTGACTTGCAAAGAATGGAAATAAAGATAACTAGCAATTTCATGAATACTGGAAAATAAGACTGTGGAATTGCAAGGAAGACAAAGGAGGTGCATTATTCCTAGGTACCACAGTCTTTTAGATCTAGTAATAAAAGATATATCTTTGATTTTTTTTATGAGTTTGAAAACTTTTTACTTCCAAAGTTTCCCAGGGTGTGGGCAGGGTGGGAATTAAATAATTGATTATATGAAGTATATATGACTAATTTTGATTGTATAAAATATTCTTTCCTCACCAAAAGTAAATCTCATAGTTTTCTAGGTGTCTAAAATTTTTCTATCTTATACAATAGTCATGGAAGTAAAAACTTGAAGGTAGCTTAGATAAACTACCGTGACCAATACCTTGATAATATTTAGTAGTATAAATGAACATAACTCTCATGGAAAGAAAGATCAATCCACATAGCTTCATTCTCTTTCTAGATAAATGATTTTCTTCATTAAGGTTATTTGCTTTCTCCATTTTTATAAAATGAGTTATAGTAGAACACAGCTTAACCCTAAAAGTGGAGTAACAATTCCAAAGTTGGAGGTAATGTTTTTAAAACATATTCCACTATATTTTGATTTTATGCCTGTAAAGACACTAGTCTTACAAGCACTAATTGCTTAAATAATTATTCTCTTCTTCTCCACAAGAAATTATTCTCCTTCTTCTCAAGAAACACTTGCAATTATTTCTGAGTTGTTGTGGTTTAACGCCTGTGGGCAGCTCAGACCTGTGAATCCTCTTCCTCATTTCCCTACATTGAAACAGCGACAGAACTGCAAGGGTAAAATCTTGTGGCTTGAGATAACGACAGTTCAATAGGCAAAGCAAAAGTAGGAATTCATTCACCCCTTCCCAAGGGTAGGCAGGTGTTCAGCCATCTCCAGGAAGGCAGGGCTGTGCCACAAGTGGCAGTGGCTTGGGAAGCAGGAAGCCAAACCTCATCGCTCCAAATGTCCCCTCTGTTTACATGCTGAGCATGGAATGTACCCCTGTGCTCAGCTGGGCTCAGCTGTCCCAGCTGTGCTCCCTCCTCACTTCTGGGGATGGTGCAGGGAAGACAGAAAAGGCCTGGAGGCCGTGCAAGCCCTGCTCAGCAATTCCTAAACCACTGCCGTGTTATCGGCGCCCGCTTGGCCATGTTAGTGTGGAAAACACATAATCAGTCACTGGATGATTGTGTGCAGGTGCTTTTATTGAAGAGCTCTGGGAATCAGGGGTACAGACAAACCCAAATCTGACTCCAATGTGGATTCGAGATGGACACATTTTTATACCCTTTATACCCTACATAGTTGTTGTATAATCATATGTTAATCATTACTTTGATACTGTTCTATTGTGTGTATATTGATTTCACCCAAGCACGAGTTCCAGCTTCTTTTCCCATAATTGTTGTATAATTATCTATTATACAGGTGGGTACACACAGGCAGGTACACAGGTTTGGTTCACAGGATTCTACTAAGACAATGCTCACTCCCATCACTAAGGCCTACTTTAGCTACCACGATTTTAGAAACATTTTAACCCCATGTTATCAGCCACAAATCCAAAATGTGGCACTGCATGGGCACGTGCATGGCAAATAAGTGAGCCAAAACCTGCACATAAGGAGACATGAATTTCTGCATGGAATACCAAACATGGGAACAGATTCACTCCAGGTGGAATTGATCATGGCACGGGGACCAAAGGTTTTAATGGTTTAGTGAAAGATCATGATGTGATGCAGTTTTTAAAAACTGGCAGTTTTGCCAGCAGGAAAGAGTCTTAGCAAATCTAAAATGAAGGATAGATCTGTTCTTCTGAGAAAGTTTAAAAATATAGATTACCAGCAATGTTTTTTTCTCTAATTGCAAATTATTAATAATTTTGTGGCAGAACAAATTTTTTAAGAAATACATTGGATATTTTCAGAAACTACAGAAAGTTAGTTTTCTATTTCTGGTATATTTGTTAGTATAAATATCTAGCAACTCTGCCACATCAGGGTTAATAAATCTGAGAGCATTCTGTAACTATATTTTCATTAAGTATTTAATATATGGGCTTCTAACAAATTTATAGAGTAAGTTAGTTACATTCCCAAGTACTTGATAAGGAAAAATACCTCCATATTTCAGCAGATAAGTTTTAAAGACAATACTCATTTCTAACAAAAGTAGGAAAAATATGATAATTGATATTGCTGTCACTCAGAACCAGGACTTAACAATGTCTGTAAGGAAACACCTGAATTCAAACAAATCATGGATATTTCAGTAGGAAAATAAAAGACAGAAAGAAGATTGGGGTAAACTGCTTTGTAAATACATAATGAAGACACACATTTTGAAGCTATGCAGTGGTGGAGGCTCCATTTTTCATTATTATGTAGTGTAATTTTGATTGCTACTGTTGAACTTTTCACTTCAGAATTCAATCAGAACACCCATTTCTTGAGTTCATTCCTTATATTTAGCAATCTGACTCTAAGATAAGCAATTAAAGTTGCTAAACACTTCACCATCTTCATCAGCTGCTCACATAACAGTGATTTTTTTTTAGAAATGGCCATTGCTTTATTTTAGTGAGCAAGTGACTGGTCTCTTCCCAGAATTACTATAAATAAGATCTAACTAAATCACCATTTTACAGTCCCAATTACAGATTTTTTTTTATTTTCATATAATAAAACATGCTAAAAATGATATTAATTCTTGTATTCAGCTGGTTTCAGTAAGGCAAACCAGATGTTTAAAGTTATTCATGCAGTATAAAATCTATTTAGAACAGGATTTTTAAGTTGATTCTTTCTTCTCCCTTTCCAGAATTAGTGTGACTTATTACTATTTCACTCTGTAAAATCCTCATTAAATCAACCTATATTTATAAAATTTTTTATCAATAATATGATTATAATAATATTAATTATAGTAATATTATATAAAATAAAAGTGCCTCCTCATGAGTTTTTTTAAGAGCCCTTCATTTTTTAGTCTTAAAATGATTCTGAAATCTAACAGGCCTGTTGCCCCCCTGTTGTGTTACATAACTTTCTTGCATAGCTGAATATATGACAGCTGCTAACTTTAATATGACATGAAGAGCTCTACTTTCCTCCTTCAGTAATTTATTGCATGCATCTGTAAGGGGTGCAACAAGCTTTGCCAAATTGTATTTCCATTTTCATTGTAATGAACAATTCTCTTCTAAGAGGCAGCAGAAGCAAAGATGTTAGTGAGTTCTTGTTTGTGTTTTCTAAGACAAAATGTATTGGCAGAAATCAGCAGCTCATTTTCTTAAGCACAAAGATAAAACCTGCATTTTACTTTGAGCCTAAGATTACGACATGTACCAGGAGAAAAATTAGGAATATAACACTTGCATGAGTAGTAGAGCCAGTGATTCACTATCTAATATTCTCCTTTGGAATAAGAGGTCTACTTAAAGGAATGAATAATTTTAAATTATTGTTCAGTACAGGTTTCTTACAGTAGACACTGCACATACAGAAACAAATACACATAAACTCATATTGGTGTCTGAAATATAAAACATATGTATATAACCAAGGTATTTTACATTATAAAATATAATTAGTATATGCTATCCATTGCAAGTATTATATAACATCCATTGCACACATACAAGTTATATATATAGAACTTTGCATGATAATTATTATATATTATCACTATGCAATTTTCAAAATTATTCTCAAGTAAAAAAAAAATTTAAGTGACTGCCTTAAATGAGCTGGCTCCTGACATTAACCATTACCTCAAGATGGTAAAACATACAAAAGAATTTAAAAAAATGTAGGTTTGATTTTTGCTTAAAATAAGTGTTTAATTCATTGATTAAAGCAGAATAACCCATATTTGATTATTCCATATTTGGCAAGAGGAGAAACCCCAGTTACCCATATACTCCATTAGCACTTCTGGAAGGGTTTGTAGACCAGAATTGCTGGAGATTATTATAATTTTTTGTTATCTTTTTCATCTTAAAAGTAGTTGAAAGTCCCCACTGAGTGCAGCATCATACAGAAAGGACCCCATCCTGACCTTCCATCAGTAGGAAGTTGAATATACTTGTTTCAAATTTTCCAGAGGACGACTTGGATATGACAGACCTGAGTCAGTGGATTTCTCTGCCTGAAGAGAGGTTGATATAGGCAGCACCTGCTTGATTGCAAAGCTGCCACTAAAAGTGATGGGAAAGTGTCAGCCCTTCTTATCCTAAATTTATTCCAGAACATTTCCATTGATAAACTCATAATATTATGGAAAGACCTCATCATCTTCTTTAGATAGTCATGGCTACTCATACACAGTCATTCACTGCATAATGAAAAATAAACCAATTGCTTGTGATTAATTCCAGCCTTAATTAACCTTTTGACCAAAAGACTTAAACTAACAAGCATTCAAAGTTATTTACTTTTCATAATTCATCATCCCTTGAACGACTAGTTCTCCAGTCTTATAATGTGATTGTGATATACACTTAAGAGAAAATAAAAATATAATTTTGGACAGGAAATACACTGGTAATATTGTCACAATGGCAATTAACATGCCACAGGAAAGTAATCATTCCTCACAAAGGTGCAGATAAATCAATTAAAGAAATTTATATATCAGTCAATCTAATGGATATTCAATAAATAAATAATTGTCCTTTCCAATGAAAGTCAAATACTTCAGCCCAAAGGAATAGTAATTACTTAAGGACAGTGTAGTTACCCAAAGTATTGAATAAAAAGCATCACAGACTTAAATTTATGAACAATTAATCTTCTGTGAAAAAGTTGTACATAAAGAGGAATTACCACTGACATTTTCTCACAAAAGACTCTATTAAAAAAATGCCAGATCATTCAGCATTTTCGTTAATTTTTGCTTGATGTTAAAATCCAAAATGGAATTCAGAGAGGCGCTATAGGGCTGAAATTATCTTACAACCATTTGGCCCAGTATGCTTTCCCCAAAAGCAATTGTTATTCAGTGTTCATTTACCTAAGTGATTGAACTTGCCCACAGCAAGGAAGGAAGGAGCACAAGGCTAGATCTCAAGCAATCACACAAATTTTAAAATTAGTACTCAGAACTACTGTTCTTCAGGGAGTAGAAAAGCTAGGACTCTAAATGAAATCTTAAATAAATAAAAAGTCCATTGCAATGTACTGACAACCATTAATTTATAAATCTCTAAATCCATTTTTGACAATGCATCCACAAGTGTTTTGGAGAAATTGGCTGATTTAATTAAACCCTCAGGAATAGACAGGATTTTCTTTTCCTATTGTCTGAAAGTGTTGTGACTGAACTTATTTTTACTGCTGATAAAGTACACAGAAGTCCAAATGACTATGACTATAATTAAATTAAGTAAGTATAAATGAATGCACAAATACACTTTCTGCTTCTTTAGAAATGTTAACTCCATAGTTTTTAAATTTTACATACATAAAAATTTAACTTACACATTCTTGAATCTATTTGGTTTTTTCTTATACAGTGTCACCCTTTGTCCCACTAGCACTGTTGCTTTGTTTTCCAAAAGAATGTTCACACATTTTGTGTTCAAAATTCATAATTGTACTCGTGTTAATGTATGATGACTGACTTAGGCTTCATGTAACTATTTACCCATGCAAGACAGTTATTATTTACTATTTGGTATTTTCTTACTCTAATATACATTTTTCTTAACCCTATCCACCTACTTTGAATTTCCATGAGAACCCTAAAAATTTTAAGAATAGCACAGAAAAGATTAGGGCCTTGAATTTTATTTTTTTTTCCTAGATTAAAAAATTTCATTCCAAAATATAATTTTGTTCCAGTTTGGATCATAAGACAGAATATCACTATTTCTCACAGTCAAATTCTTCCATAGAAACTACTATAAATTATCTAAATATCTGTTAATATGGAATAATTACAAGGTTTTTTTAGCTCAAAACCCAGAAATAATAAGTGTTACTGAAACAAATTCCTAGAGAAGTGGAAAATATAGCTGAATTCAAAACACTCAAAATAAAAGTTTAGATCTGAGGAAAATGAGATTTTTTTTTCTAAATAATATATATTTCATCAGTTATTTGCTAAATTCTACTTGTAACTAATTTTTAGACAACATTCAGCTTGTATATTGTAGATGCTTTGAGCTGCCTCTTCAGATGTTTCTTCAATAATAAGGAGCAAACTGCTGTTGTAGTATTTTGCCTCTTTTTTTCCAATAATAATAAGTATCAGTGGCCAGAAATGGATTAATAAAAACTAGAATAATCAACTTTTGTCCCTAAATTCTCTTTTTCCTTTTCCCCTCACTGCTATTCTCTTAAACTATCAGAGCTTGCATTCACTAACTTTCCTTTCTGCTGTTCTTTTATCTTTCCCCAATATATTGGGTTTTACCATCTTTAACTTTTTTTTTGAGCAAATCAAAATTATGTTTCTGAGTTGCTCATTACCTCATTTTACAAATTAAATGGAGTAGTTGTGAGCAAAGGTGAAAGGAGGGGTTCCTTGCCATATTTAATTTCTTGCTGTTGTCTTTTCTTCTGTCCTCTAGCAAAAGCTTTAGATCCAGGTGCAGCAGTAATGGGATAAGGTCTCCTCCCAAGACAGCCTTTTTTCTGTGTACCAGCCTCTCCTGGCATCCTTGGGCTTTGCTGTTTCATGCATTATGTGCAGGTTTTCTGCTCATTCAGTATAACCTCAGGCATACTGTGAAAATGAGGTTTCAGCTGAAGCTCTGCTGCTTAGGCAAATTTAAGAAGCCTCAAACTGTGAATATTCTGGTCCTCTGCTGTCTGTCATAATTTGCATCCTCAAATCCCCTCCTCAGCTAACAATTTTCCTGAGTAATACTTATTCATACAGTAGTTATTTTTCTTCCTTTTTTCCCAAAGCAGAATAAAGGTACTTTTTTTTGCACGTACAGAAGAAGCACTCTCCTGTCTGACATTTAACAAATGACCATTCTATCACCTGCTCTGCTCAGTTTCTAATTATTGATATACAAATCATAACACATCCATTTTGCAGCTTTCCACCTGAGCTTTCCTCATTTCCTTTTCCATCATTCCTCTTGGATTGAAACAATTGAACTGTCATGAGCCTCTGTGTGTGGAAACAAAAGTATGAGTTCTCTGTTCTTTCTTTGTGTGCAGAAAAAAGATTTGAGAATGCTTGCCTAGAAAAGGGGAACGTTAATTTTAAGTCTTTGGTCACTCCAATCCAAAGTGATAGATTTCAGATGAAAACATTTTCAGTGGTATGAGAAGAGAGATAGTACAAGCATTTATCTTAACCTAGTTCCCTCCTCTGCTCACCTCCATTTGCTTTCAAAGGAAACAAAACATCACCATGACTGTCAAAATGCCCTATTCACAAAATTATGAAGTGTCTTTAGCTTTCTCTCACCTGAAAGCCAGCAAAATGCTACCACCTGAGGGCTCCAGCTAGGCTGGTCCCACACAGCTCCCCCTTGGGTCTGCTCCTGGGGCTTCAGCCACTCCCCCCACACTCCAGGAGCCCACATCAGCCCCTGTCCCTGAAGTGTCACAGCAGGGACAATCTCCAGCCCTGTCCTTGTGATGCCACATCAGGGACCATCTCCAGCCCTGTCCCTGAGGTGTCACAGCAGGGACAATGTCCAGCTCTGTCCCTGAGGTGTCACAGCAGGGACAATGTCCAGCCCTGTCCCTGTGATGCCACAGTAGGGACAATGTCCAGCCATGTCTCTGAGGTGTCACAGCAGAGACAAAGTCCAGCCCTGTCCCTGTGATGCCACAGTAGGGACAATGTCCAGCCCTGTCTCTGAGGTGTCACAGCAGAGACAATGTCCAGCCCTGTCCCTGTGATGCCACAGTAGGGACAATGTCCAGCCCTGTCTCTGAGGTGTCACAGGAGGGACAATGTCCAGCCCTGTCCCTGAGGTGTCACAGCAGAGACAATGTCCAGCCCTGTCCCTGTGATGCCACAGTAGGGACAATGTCCAGCCCTGTCTCTGAGGTGTCACAGCAGGGACAATGTCCAGCCCTGTCCCTGTGATGCCACAGCAGGGACAATCTCCAGCCCTGTCTCTGAGGTGTCGCAGCAGGGTCAATGTCCAGCCCTGTCTCTGAGGTGTCACAGCAGGGACAATGTCCAGCTCTGTCCCTGTGATGCCATAGAAGGGACAATGTCCAGCCCTGTCCCTGTGATGCCACAGCAGAGACAATGTCCAGCCCTGTCCCTGAGGTGTCACAGCAGAGACAATGTCCAGCTCTGTCCCTGAGGAGTCCCTCGGATCCCCTGGGATGTGCATGGCAGATGCTGCCTGATGCTCACAGGTGCAGGGGCTGCCTGGTCAAGGCTGGAGTCACCACCACTCCTGCTCCCAGACATGATTTTCAACTTTGTTTAATACAGCAGATGAAAAAATGGTGGTTGGGGTCTTCTACAAGTCCTCTTTAGGGATGCTCTGAAAAGCAACAGTCATCAGGGCACAAGCATGCACAGGTAAAAGCAAAAACACCTTCAGCTATTACATTTTGATTCCCAATTCTAAGTGAATCAGAGTCCTGGAAGAGGATTATATTGAATCAATATATTTAGGGTGAATTATTTTAATATTTATCTGAGAAATGCTTCCATAATTAAAGAAGTGAATGTATCACCTAGTATTTTTGTCATATTTGTATCATTATCACCCCCTGAAAGTGTCCATAGAAAATCAAGAACATGTTTTCTTTTGTAATAACCCACTCAGCCTTTTATAGGTTTTATAGAATGTAAATTTGCTTTTTATTGTCTTGGACAGTGACTGAAATGCTTTCTAATGGAAAAATAACTCCTATATCTCCAATTCCTCTCTGCAATGCAGTGTGTGTGTGTGTGTGTGTTATGTGCTCATCTATAAATAAAGGAAAGTTTATGCATAAATTTATGTGTGTGAGAAAGACTTCTAAGCTTATTTAATTGTGGCTAAATCCACAGGGCTTAATTCTGTGGAGAAAAAAATAAAAAGAGAAGAATGACAGAAAGCAGGATCTGGGGAGTCCCTAATTCTGCCACAATTCAAAACTGGAATAGGAGTTCCCCAGCTGGAATATGAATTCCTGTCAGATACTTTCTATTATAAGAATTGGATTTTTTGTTAAGTATAAAGGCATTTTGAAGGGGAGAAAGGCATGAAAACAAAGGGTAGGCAAAGGGGAAAAAATCCTAATCACAAAGATAAAAAAATGCAGTTCACATGGCAACAGAAGCATAAATTTATTTATTTATTTTCCTGATTGTATTAATTGTTGCTAATTAATTACTACATAATTACTGTTTAATGTAATGCTTTGTTCTCGAATCTCTAGAGGCCTGAAGGCCCTTTAAACATGTCTCCAGGTTTTATACACCATGTTTAAAGCTGAGCTTGTCCAAACAACAGGATTATCCAGTCTAAGTAAGAGCACTCTGGCTTGGGCGATGAGAACACTGGAACTTGTGCCTGCTTTGGTGCTCACCATAAAGGGGTTCCTGGTCCATGGCTGTTTCATTTATGCTACAAAGCTAAATATGGCCAAGGCTGTTCCCTGGTGTTATTGAGTGTCAAGGAATGTCTTATGCTTACAGTATTCACTTCCTTCTTCTCCAAAATAGGGTATGTCCACCCAAACCTCCCTGAAGATCTATTTTTCCAAGGGTAACCTTCACACAGTGTTTCACTTGTTGTAGCATGTAACATCAATTTCAGTTCACAATAAAACACAGTATTGTTTGTCAAATAAATGACCGTATAGAAGAGGTAGAAACAAATTGTACATTCAGTATCTGAAAGTACTTGAGAATGAATAATGTACAGTCAGATTGTGAAACCTTTGTGCATAATGAATAAGACCCAATTCTTTTATTCACCAAGTAGTGTAACTAATTTATTGGAGGTCTTTTAATACGTAATACTACTCAAAGTGAATGCAAGATGAAGATTTGTATGATAAATTATAAAAACATAGGTTTAGTGGCTTCTACCTTTAAAATCTGATGAATAAATTTCATCAAGTTTGCAGATGTTGCAAAATTAGATTTAGTTGGTGCACCAGGTGGTTGTCTTTAAATTCAAAGGAGCCTTAACAGGCTGGAAAAATGGGCCAGTAGGAATCTCCAGAACTTCCACAAAGACACACACCAAGTCCTGCTCTGGAAGGGATAGAGCCAGGCACCACTGCAGCTCAGCTGAAGAGCAGCTTTGCAGAGAAGCTCCTGGTGGACCCTGTTGACCCCGAGCCAGAGATGTGTCCTTGCAGCAGCAAAGGCCAACAGTGTCCTGTGCCACATGAGGCACAGGATCACTGGCAGGCTGGGAGAGATCTTCCTTCCTCTCTTTACACCCTGCTGGGCCATACCTGTTTCCTGTGCTGGCTTTTCAGGACAAGACAGACAGTGACATAGTGGAGCAAGCCCAGCAAATGGCCGTGAAGATGATTTTAACAAGATATATATTACCTTACTGATTACACTCATCTTCTGCTCCATTTAGTTAAAGATATAATTTTCTATTCAATTTTTTTTTAATACTAACATCATTAATTATAAAAAATGTATGCATTTTCATAAACATATACATACATTTATCTGTGTGAGTTTGTATAATTTTACATCATGCCCTGGAAAATACAAAATACATTCACAACAATGTTTTTGATGGATTATGCCTTTTTATATGATAATTGTAATGAAAATACCTAAGAAGTATCATAACAATTTCCTTCTAACACTGAACAAGTAACTTTGAAGGCAAATAGAGTTATTCCTAAATCTGTGCCTATTGGTATGTCTCTCTACACATACTTGGGAATAATTAATTTCTTTCATCAGTGTTGTTTGGTAATAAGCCTCCCATACATTATCAATAAGAGAGCTACATTTCCTGCTGGAAGTGATTTATGTGAGAACTCAGTCCAATTTAACTGCTCTTCTTCCATCTAGAAATCACTTAAGTAGCCATGTTCTGCAAGGTTAAAAATACATGCTGATTATGCTGTATCTTTCAGATCTTTTCTAACGATAATGTATGTAGCCAGGAGAGCATATCTGAGAGTAAAAATCTGCTTTCATGGATACACATTCATGATGGTATAGCAAACTGTACAGTACTTGGATTTAAGAATGGTCAATCACTTTGTCCCCTTTCTATAATGCATCCCAGGATTATATTAAGAAAGTGAGCAATTCCTGTAAGAAAAAAAATACACAAACTACCTTCTCGCCTCTGTAACTGTCTGATTAAGTAAAAAAAAAAAAAAAAAAGAAAAAAAGAAACTAAGTACGAGTTCTCCAGCTCCATATTATAGACTTCAAAAGTAACTTGAAAGTCCGTCCTCATCTCCTGCAAGGTACTACTGGACATACTGGACAAAGTCCTGTAGCCCAGTCTCCTCAGTTCATCTCTCCAGAGAAATTTGGTAATTGCTTTTTTTCTACTGCAAAACATAAGATTTGGCAGTAATTTTCTCAGGTTTTCATCAGCCCATTCAGTAGTTGCACTTACAAATTTCACAAGCCATCCACAGCTAAACCTCCTTTAACTTTTCCACTAATAATAAGAGAACCAGAGGTTAAGTACCCTTCTGTACACTTACATGAGAGTGGAAAGAACATCCATTATCCAGGAGAACCCTGCAATATAATATACTCCTGAACACAGCACTCAAACCAATCATTTCATTGATTATTGTAAATGATGTCCTAAAAAACATGTGTTCTGTTCTGTTGGTAATATATTATCTGACTTCCTCAGATCTCTGGTGAAGGGTGTATTGAACATTTCTCATCAGAGATGTTCATCCTGTAGTGACAAAAGTATATGACAGCAATTGAATACAAACAGAACTTCAGGGCCTATGCAAATAAGTGACATTTATTGAATTTGACGTGCCTAAATAGCAGGAACACTTCACTGTGTTTTTTGGCCTTACAGTTACTGAAATCTTTAAAACATAAACTTTCCATTGTCTGATCTTATTTTATCTCTACAGTTTTAAGTGCAAACAGTAGAAACAGGGAAAAACTGCAAGGATTCTTATTAAAGAGGCTGAATGAATCAAGCCAAGAGAACATAGGAAAAAATGAATATCCTCTGCATTTGCGTTTGTTTACAACAGTCTCCATAAGAGCAGAAGAATAATATTAACTTAAAATGCACAAAAGGGCTTTGTACACTCTCTTCACGTATGTACTTGTGGTTCACGCTAAGGCAAAGAAATAAAAATAAATTAACAAAAAATTGAATAATATCTGAATAAAAAAAAGAAAATGTCTAAAGATCTGTCTGTTCCTTATAATTTATTTTCTAATCAAATATAACGTGGTAAATCACGTTTTTATTACCTTTGAAAAAAGTACTTGAAAGCAAGAAACTGGAGACCAGATATCTCAGAACTTTACTCTTCCAAATACTGACCCAGGCTTAGATTTACACATTTTTTCTCCTCAGTTCTTTTGACTAAAATCTGTAAGGCTGTATTTTCAGGCATTATCTTACCAAAACTCATGTTGCTGTTCGTTCTTCAACATGATTCAATTCTGCTGCATACACTTATATGATTATGTTTTATCTGAGTTAATTTTTGTTGTTATTCTTTTTATGAGCAACTGCGTGAGTGGATGTAAGAACAGGTCCTTCATTTGCCAGCTGCAGTCCACCAGATTTTCCTGTGGTGCTTCATTCGTATAAGGGCACCAAAGAAAACCAGATCGAGCAATGATGTGGTTCAAGTCTTGGGTATTTTCTGTTTTGCATTATTTTTCGTTTTTCTTTGATATTGTCATTCCCTTGCATATTTAGAAAATCTTTGGAGTTTGAAACAGCAGTGAAAAATTTTCAGCTATACTAAGAAGAAAGAAAAGATTGCAACGACAATGATTTCTTCCTTTTCATGGACTTTGGCATGTGGCATGTCATGGTTTGACACTGGCCCAGCGCCAGGCACCCACAAGAGTCTCCTGCTCACCCTTCCCTGCCACAGCTGGGCAGAAGAGAGAGGAAAAAACATGTTAACAAAGGCTTCATGATTGAGATAAGGACAGGGAGAAACACTGCAAGGGCAAACCAGGCTCAACTTAAGTTGCAAAAGTGAATTTATTATTAACACAATCAGAGGAGGATAATGAGAAGTAAAATAAGCCCTTCAAACACCTTCTTCCCCTCGGCCCCTCCCTCCTTCCCACCGACAGCACAGGCAGACGGGGCAGGGGGGTTTGGTCAGTTCATCACTGAGATTTTCTTCCCCTGCTCTGGGAGAGGAGTCCATCCCCTGTGAGGCCGTGGGGTCCCTCCCACGGGAGACACTTCTGTGGGAACTTCTCCAGCGTGGGGTCAAGCTCAGGAGCTGCAGCCAAACCTCACCTGCAGCTCTGTGAGCTCCCCCAGGGGCACACAGCCCTCCCAAAACTGTTGAAATGTGTGTGAGCTCCCCCAGGGGCACACAGCCCTCCCAAAACTGCTGAAATGTGAGCTCCCCCATGGGCACAGAGCCCTCCCAAAACTGCTGCATAGGGCATGGGGCTCTCCTGCCATGGGGTGCAGCCCTCCAAGGCCAGGCTGCTCCAGCCTGGGAGCAGGGCCCTCTTTCTCCTCTGGGTCTGCCACTGGATCACAGCCTCCCCAGGCATCCACAGCTCCAGCATGGGCACTTCCTCCATGGGCTGTGGGTGGATCTCTGCACTCCCTGTGGATCCCCAGGGGCTGTGGGTGGATCTCTGCTCTCCCTGTGGATTCCCAGGGGCTGCAGAGGCACAGTGACTTCACCATGGACTTCATCATGGCTACAGAGGATCTCGGCTCCAGCACCTGGAGCACCTCCTGCCCCTCCTTCTCCAGTGACCTTGGTGTCTCCATGTTGTTTTCCCTCACGTGTTCTCACCTCCTCCTCTTCTCTGACCAGAAGCAAAACCCTCTGACTTTGTTTTGATTTTCTTCTCAAATCTGTCATCACAGAGGTGTTACAAACCTCTCTCTAGCCCAGTCCTGGCCAGCAGCATGTCCATTTCCAGAGCCATCAGCCTGCTCTGCTGGACATGGTGGAAGCTTCCAGCAGCTTCTCACAGGAGCCAGCTTTGGGTCCCCTCTGCTACCAAAAACTGGGCCAAGGCAAACCAACACACTGTAGTACTCCAGTGTGGACCTCCAGCTTTGAGACAAAACTAAGTAATTGAAGTCAAGATCTCAAGAAAATATATTTGTATCTATCACTTCATTGAAGACACAATTGCAATTGTCATCTGGACAGGGATAATGAAAATTTCAAAATATATACTGGGTAAATCCAATCTTTTCAAGTCAATGTAGTATTATAACTTAAGAAAAATCCCAAATTGGTATATTTTCAAGCAGATAATTTTATCCTGCTCACCAAAGGTTATAGTGATGTTGCTAGAAGCAACGTGTTTCTGTTAGCATTTTGTTTCAAGAGCCCTCTCTGTGTGATTCCGTGTGTCCATCGCTGGTGCCAAAAGAGCCACACGAGCATTGGCTTCTCTGAAACTTCCACTCCATGGGACTCCAGCGTGTTCCTTCATGGGAAACTGTAATAACCCCAGGAATAAACTTATTATTGCTGTAGATATCCACACCCATACACCCCCCACATCCATACAAATTAATTGAAACAGAAAGATGGCTGTTCATATGTCAGTAATTAAAAAGAAACTGTGGTTCTCCAAATTACCACTCCTAAACACAGGTCCCAAAGAATAATTCTTACTTCATAGATACAATTATTAACATCTTCCAAGACCATCAAAATGGTAGTAACTTTTGTTTTAGTGAAGAACATTTCTCTTACCCAGAACAGAACAGCAGTTCAGACTATCATATCCACATTATCATTCTGAATGCAGCTACTGTACTGATGACACATCTACAATTCTCAAGAGAGATAATGAAAACATAAACTTCAAAGGCTCTCTTATAAAAATATTTTCTCATCTTTGTGATACATTCACTGAGATAAGCTATGGAAACATTGTGGGTTTGTTTGATTTTTTAAATTTTTTTAAGCCATCATCATAAAATGGATCTTGGCATCTTATGTTTATTTTTAGTGTGGTGGGATTTGTTTATTTGTTTGTTTGTTTCTAGTAAAGATCTTCAGGACAAAATCTTTTTAAATTATCCTGAAGTGAAAATAGTATAATGAAGGCATATAAATAATCATGACCTTCTTTCAGAAATACAGGTGATGTATATTCTTGAGTTTTGGGATAAGGGTTTTTTTACAATGAATTATTAAAGTATCCTAAATACATCACTATTTTTTAACTATGACTTCAGTAAATTTCCATCACTATAGATGATTAGTGTATTCCCCATTTTTGTCTTTTGAAATCTCTGTTCTTAAATATATTTGTCATCTCAGGTATTCAGGACAGAGTGGACAGATGAACTATATAGATCAAATCTTCCATCACTTTTATCTTGAACATGTACAAAAAACCCTGTTACATTTCAAAATTCTGGTCTTCATGAATTTCATGACTTAGATTAATTTTAATCTGATACCACTCTAATTCCTTGTTTCAAATTACTTTTCTATTATACAGGTTTATTCTACAGATATATCTGGTGGAAAGGAATCTATAGGAATTTTAGAGCAGAGTCCATCTACTTGTGTTATCTTCTTTCCTCCCTAAAGTTTTTCCTCTCAGTGTTTACATATAGCTTATCTAAATCAAAGTCTTAGGGTCCTTTTGAATGTCCCAATTGTTTACAGAATTACCCAAAGTAGTTTATGATTTCCTGAATCTCTCTGATTTTTTGTGTGTAAGTATTCCTCATACCACATTATGCTAAAGAACTTTTCCAGAATTTTGATTTGTGACAGAAAGCTATTTTATTTTTTTCTGTTTATTTTGAGCTCTCCTGTTTTAATTAATTTTCCAGAAAGATTCAATCTCACTGTAGCCTGCATGATCTGTTTGGTTACCATTAGTGACACTCATTTAAAATTTGACAAAAACTGCTATAAACATGCCTCATATCTCAGTATTGGTCTCCCAATTTTACATTTGGAAACTCTTTGTTTATAAACAGTGGATTATAAAGAACAGTTGCAAAATTTCTTATCATGTAGAAGATTCATCACCTATCAATATTTTAATCACATATATATTATATCTAAAAGACAATCTGTATATAAGAGCAAAGTTACAGTATCTGCTTTTCCTGATATATCAATTATTCTTAGTCCAAATTTAGATATTTTTGAAAGAATAATAATGCAAAAGGAATAACTGAACCACACTTGTGAATTATGGGAATAAGTATTGCCTTTGTGAATATTCTGTTTCATAAATATTTTCAAAGGTAAACAAACCATCATCTAAAATCTGAATAAGGATATTTTACTTCTCTGAGGGTTTATAACCTACAACAGTTTTAATATTTTTCTTTAACATATGATACATGGTATGAATTTAATTAAAATATAAATTTTCAACTTTTATCTAGTCTTTGTGAGTAAACAGTAGACAGATTGTAAGCAAATACTGAATATTGTAATATCAACTTGTAGATATTTTTCCATTTAAAAAATTCCCAAATCACAATTCTAATTATCAAAGCAAGGTATGTAATGCATGAATGAGTAGAACTTATATCCTGGATTTTTCCAAAAATATATTGTGATGCTAAATAATTAAATAGCATGACGAGACCAGAAAAAACTGCTCTTTTCTCATTAGAAGTGTTATTCTGGCTAGTGAGGATTATTTGCTATTTAGGCAACTGCCTAAAACAAAATTTAATGAAATGCCTAAGTTTATTATGATGCTATGCTTTATTATAGAAATACTGCATTCCCCTAAAAGAGCATTTTTTACCTTGTTTAGATTCTTTGCACTGAAATATCTTTGAATGGTATTTTGCAAACTCCTTTTGACTTCTTGCAGTCTGCAGGCCTTTTTCTTCCTCACATTTAAGTAGTGCTATTCCAGCCTATGCAAGAGTGCTGTTAAGACCTATTAATCATTTTATGCTTCATTCTGTATCAAATATTTCAATCAGCATTTTTCATGAACTATGCCAGAGACAAATGAAACCAAAAAATTTTTATGTGTGACTTCATCTGTCTTTACCAAACAATATTCTTTTTGTTGTATAAAATAGAACAACTATAGTGGGAGAAACTGAGTCCCACCACAGAAAATGTAATACTAAGCATTTTTCTGTTAGGGAATAAGAATTCAAATTCCCTCTGTCACTGGAGAGAATGTAACCTTATCTCCCACATCCCAGTCGGGCTACTAAAATCCCTACTAAGAAGAATGGATACAGTTTATCTGACAGTGTGGTTGTGGGGATTGGGGGTTTTCCTTCTTTTTTTAGTTCCTTCTCTTTTTTTAGCTCCCAAGACTAATTTTGTGATTCATGTGGGCCAGTCTAGGATTGGAGGTGACTTGGGAGATGCCTTGCTGAAGGATTTCAAGGAAATCATGTGCTAAATGTTCAGACCATCATGCCAAAGTAAATATCTTCAGGTGCTGAAACCCTTATGAGGGAAAAGTCAATTGCCTACGTACTGTAGTTTCCTGAAACACCAGATGGCATTTGATTGTATTTTTTTTCATCTCAATATATGGGAAGTTAGGCAAAATGAGGGGGCATAAATTTTCTTACAGATTTAGCAGTGGTCTTGCACAGAATGTGCACATTTTGATTTTGATACTCTGTTTGACCAAAATAAAACAAAGAGGAAAAGAAAACATAGAAGTATTTCTGCTCCTGTTAGATTTTCAGCCTGAAATTTAGATCAAAGGATGTTAGCCTGGAGTAGCTTTATTCTTGTATCTGCAAGTTATCCAAAAGTAAGAAAGGAAAAAGAAAAAATATCTCCCCAGACCTATTCAGAGCTGTCCTTTACTATTTTGGAGCCTGTTTTCTATCATGGGATCTGAGAACAGGAGATATTTTTAAGAGCTGTGGTAGAGAAAGAAAATATCTTAGAATAATAATAAACATTGAAACACAGTTAAAATATGTGTGACTACCACAGATGCAGACACTTATTATTTTTCGGAAATGCCAGCATATATAAATGGCATTACATTATATCCATTTTATTTGGCTGGATATTTCCTGAACAAGTTTTGGCAACTGCCGTATTCAAGATAATCACCCTTCCAAAGGAGAACAATCCCTTAAATTAACCAGGAGCATCTTTAAATGTTCTCCATCCACTCTGAGTACCTACATAAGTCATTCATTGCAGCAAAGGCATGTGTTATAAAAATATAATTACTATAACTTGCTTTAGAATGTTTTCTTACTTCAGTGGACAGAGGAGTGGATAGCAAAAGCAAGTCCTCTAAAGAATATTCAGGCCTGTGAAGAATAATTAGCTATGCCTTTAAGAAGATATACATATCAATATAGATAACTTTATTTGTAACTATCAATCACAGTGTAATAAAAATTGAACCCTTCTAAAATCAGCATCTAAGCTACCATAGTTCCGGGGTGAATTTATTTTCTTTTAAACAAAGTGATATTTAGCAAGAATGGAGTTTGACAAAGAGTTAGTGGAGTAATTGAAAGAAAAATCGGTTTCTCCTCTGAATTACTGAAAGTATATTTTAGTGCTTATAAAATTTTAATTGATTGTCAACTGTGTTAGAATTTCTTACCAATGAAGAGTATTTGTCTTGATTGTAGGCATCACATTGTATCTTTTATTCCAGAAAATCTGATCTCTTAAACAAATGTCATCATTTGATTCCTAGCTGACATCCCTTTCTTACATCTCACTTGGATGGAGTTAATTTTGTACAATGAATGAAGCAAGAGTCATGTTTCACTTTTATTTTTATTGCTCACAGTTTTCACTTATGAAAGACAAACTCCGTACACAGAAAAGGAAAATTAATTTCATCAAATTCTGGTTGAAGCAGAGAGCTATTCCTTGACAAAGACCTTGATCAAAGGATAATGCTTAGTGTGTTCCTAAGCTGAAATATGTGAGTCATTTCCACTGACAAAGTTCACTTTTGCTAAAGTGCAGTGTTGATTCAAAACCACTGTTTTTAAGATCTGAATCTTTTAAGACACAATGAGCATCCAATGTTACCTGCACATCTGGGCATGGAGTAAATATAGGTTGGCTTATTAACATAAAGCTGGGACTTTATTCTGCTTGTCCTTTTAGCACAGAAGACATATAATTCATAAGCAAGCAAATTAAGTAGGACAACATTACCACCTTGTTGGACAGGCTGATTTTAAGTATCCTTTGGTGACTCACTCTATCCTATTTTATAATAAACTTCTTTTATATAATCCTTTCCTTGAATATGCCATTAAAGGAGGATGACAGAACGTAGGAGGTGAGAATGACTAGATGAGTATTCAGCACCAGATTGGTATTCCATTAATATGAGCTACCATTTCCTTGTCTTCAAAGATAGACATTTGCTTGGATATCTGTAACCATAAAGTTTTATTTTTACTAGAGTCTCACATTAAAATAACTCTACATCCTAGTATTTTACTTCTTTAAATCAACAAATTATTTATTTATTTAGTGTTGGCAGAGACTCAAACAGAAATATTATGTTTTCACACCAAAGGTGCTGTAAAAAGTATATTCCTGTGTCCTGCACAGAACACAGAATATCCTGTACCTTGCCTTCTTTTTCTTCCAGACACTCAACAACGAAAAAAAAACATGAAAAGCAGTCTTCTAATGGTTCCATGAAATCTTATTAGACAAATAAAAGTGATGTTTCTTGCTGCAACTACACAAACAGAAGAGACACTCAGAATTGCCACTAATTATAATTCCTTGATGAGAATATGCTGGCAGAATTCTGTTCCCTGTAGTCTGTTTCTGTAAAAACAAGTGATCTTTCATCTGACCATTTAATCATACTAAAATACCCCTTAAGATAGTGTTTTTTTGTACAAACTTAGTGAGTACAGAGTGAGAATAGGATTTCACACTTAGGTGTTTGTTTTTTGTTTGTTTGTTTTTCTCCAGAGTACATTACACAGATTCATGTAACAAGGTTTCCTGTTTTTAAAATCTTGCCTGGTGAGGTTTGAATGAATTTTCCAGGAAAATTTGTAAAATTACATATAGGACCAGAAATATTGCTGAGTTATAACTGATTTGTGATTATTTTGTTAAAGACAGGCAAGATGTGCTGGTTTTGGCTGGAGTAGAGTAAATTTTCTTCATGGTGGCTGATATGGGGCTGTAATTTGGGTTTGTGCTGGAAACAGTGCTTGTAATAGAAAGATGTTTTTGTTATTGCTGAGCAAGGCTTACAGAGAGTGAGGTCCTGTCCTGTTTCTGGTACTGCCTCTCTGGTGAAGGGGCTGGGGGTGAGTGGGAAGGTGGGAGAAGACTCAGCTGGGCCAGGTGATCCAAAGTGATCCAAGGGATATTCCATTCTACGTGATGCTCAGGACAGAAAGAGGGGGAAAGGAGGAGCGCCTCGGTGACGTTCAGAGTTAGGGTGTTTGCCATCCCACGTCATGTTAAGTGTGAGAGAGCCCTGCTCTCCTGGGATGGCTGGACTCCTGCCTGCCCATGGAAGTGGTTAATGAATTTGTTGTTTTGCTTTGCTTGTGTACACAGCTTTTGCTTTACCTATTAAACTTTGCCTCGACCCCTGAGTTTTCCAACTCTTACCTTCCAATTGTCTCCCCCACCCTGCTGGTAGGGGAGGGAATGAGCAAGAGTGGTGCTTAGTGGCCAGCTGGGCTTAAACCATGACAGGCATTCATACAGTTTGGTTTTAATATTTGACACATTTTTAGATTATTTAATAAGCAGATTATTTACTTGCACCAGCCTCCACTATTACAAGGTAGAACCAATCTCCAATGCTTCAATTTTCCAAGATTTGTCAAATATCAAAATGTCAGATATCAAGATAACCTTTCTATTTTTGTCCTTTCTCCTTTCCACTCTCCCCTAGTTTCCAAATGCTATGAAGACAGTATGTAAGTAACTTTCATTCTTGTTCTGTGTACCTATTTAATGTACTTTCAGAACATTTTAGGTGTGCTATACTTTGAGGGCAATCCAATTGCTGTCTTGAAGGTGCTTGCAGTTACTTGCTTGTAATTATGTTCCTGGAAGAGAGAAAAAAGAAATGCAGAAGAATGTTTTAGGTGTTTATTCTGTTTTGGATGCCTCAGGTGTATGGAGAGAAAGAAAGGGAGAGAGGAAGGGAATAGAAAGAAAGCAAGCAGCGAGGTAAGGAAGAGAGGAGTGTGGGGATTAGGGAAAGATGGAAGGAAGGAAGGAAGGAGGAAAGGGATGGAAGGAGAAATGGTGTTTTCCTGGTATAGTCTGAAAAACAGCATTGTTGTTTCTCATGGAAAAACAATTTTGGATTTGAATAGATTTCTGATTTGAAATATCTTTGAAAATCTTGTACAAAATGTAAGTTTCCACTAAGTTATGCAATGCTAGCTAAAACTTTCAGTAACAACAATAGTTTAAATTTTAGCTGATGAATGTAGAAAAAAACTCACAAACTCTTAGCTGTTTTTCCAGGGAGACAATTGAGCAGCACTGCTTCTGTTTCCTCAATAATTAAATTGTCTGGCAGAACTTGGAATGCATCTGCAGCAACAGAGGCTCAGCTCTTACCTTTATTTTGCAAGCAACATTACAACTAAATAGGATCTTATATTCTCCCTTGGGGTATACTGAATTATGTCATTTCCAGGGGAAAGGGACCAATGTCTGCTTGACAAACTCTTCTTCACATGAGGTGGATCTGTTGGATGAAGCTCTTGTACAAATGCTGGCATTTTGAAATCCATAACCAGAAGTCACAGTCCTGTACTCATCTACATCCAGGCTAAACTCTTGATCAGTCAGCAGTACGTGCTTCACATCCTTCGTACTGTGCAAAGAAGTTCCTCACATACCAGTTCTTTGAATTCAGCCTGAATATCACAGTCAGAAGAATAGAAAGAAAAGATCACAGAAAGGAAAAAAGAGACAGACTTGAGATATTCTCAAGGAAAAGATATATCCAGTTGTGAATAGACCTAAATGTTTAAAACAACAAACCTCACACCATAGGACAGGATGATGTTTTAGGAGGGCAGAATTCTTAGAGGATCCATCACTTACAAAAGGCCTATGTGTTCCTATTTATAGTCTGTCACTGTCAATTATCAAAATGAATGGAAATATGACTTTTGCTTTCCCCAGTTTACTTCTCAGTTTTTGTTTACTGTGTATGTTCCCTTTAATGGTGGGAGATTTTACAAAGAAAAATTATATTCTCCTATTTTTCTCTTATATATTTACCCCCTTTGTATTTCCTCTGTATATTTACCTCTTTGTTTTTCAGTTTTTACATGTCTTACCCTCAAGTATGCTGTAAACATAAAGGCCACAACTTAAGTGAGTTTTAATGTAAAAGAGACAATTACGAGAGCAACAGCTGAAGCTTTAGGAAACTCAAATATCCTGAAACAGAAATAATCAATAAAAATAAAAGGAATATTTAAGTTTGAAGCATTCTCTTTGCCTACAGTAGATTCACTTGTTCAGTCTTATTCTGTACTAATGGTAGTAAATAGTGAAATGGAAATGAGGTTTGGCATCATTTGGCACTTGCTTAATTTATGGGAGGTTCAGCAATTGTGAGTATAGAACAGGTATTTAAAATGAAACCAGGCAAACCCCCACCTCACTGAGGCTTTGGTTTACTAGAAAAATTAGTTTCATATTCCCCTTATTAGCATTCCTTGCACAGCTTTTTGTGACAGGTGGAACCCAGGTCAAATGCAAGGTTTCATTACCAAGGAGATACAGCTTTGGTTTTGTGATAGTCTGTATTCTGTGTCTGATGCAAACTTGCTGAGCACATAATGGTTCCAAATTGGCTAAGCTTATCTGCTTTCCCTTTTTTTTTTTTAATTCAACGGTGACATTAGACTTCAACAAGCTATCACCTGAAAGCTGACAGCTGCACTTACAAAGCAGTGTATCAAACATCAAGGAGCTGATGCAGCATCTTCCACTCTAAACTTTGCCACTCAGATTATGAAATAATTTGAAAAGTAAACTTTCATTAGAGTATAATGTAGTAGTAGAAGAGCAAAATTACTGTACAAACATTTAAGAATATGTATATGTAGAAAATGGCATTTGTAATGGGGTTCATGGCAATTGTCGAAGTGCAGGAGGGGCACAGAAGACTTAGAAGCAATGTTTTGTCAAGATTTCCACCAATGAAAATTGGTTCATTTACACCACATTTTTTATCTATAATATATATTTCCATTTTTGAAATGCTTATTGGTAAAGACAGGTCACTGTTGCTTCACATTAATCTTATGATAATCCCAATTAATATATATTTAACTTTCCTGGTATAATCAACAATAGCAAGACAACATATTCCACACATTTTAATTTTAAAACAAATAATTTAGTGCAAAGAATGAATGATTTATTCATCCATAAATCATAATAACAGGCAGAGTTCAATACCAGTGAATTTGCCTAACAATGCTATTATAAATATTTTTCTTACATCTTTATAACCAGGGTTGCAGGGTTGCACATGGAGCCCCAGTCCTTCTATTTTGAATGAAGGATTTAACATAAATATGTAATTCACATATTTGAGTGCATGCTGTTATTGGTGAAATTCTGACTTGCTGAAATCAGCAGCAAAATATATATTGAAACTATTTTTAAAGGTATTATTGAAACTATACATAAATTAAGCTATTTTTATAAGCTTTTAAAATAATTATTAAAAAGGTGATTTTTTTCAGACCAGTTGCACAGACAGAAAAGAATGTGGAAGAGGTGGAGCTGCCATTCTGTCAACTTCTATGTACCACAGACATGTTCAGCACAGCTGTGCAGGGAGGGGTACACAAATAAATTGCTGAAAGAAAAAGGTACATGATATCACTGAACCTGTGGATTTCATGAAAACATAAGATATTAACAATTTTTGAAGCTATTGAAATTATTCTGAAGTGTGTGCAAGCTTTATTGCTTTATTCATTTGTTAAATAGGTCTGATGCTTAGGTTGTATAAGTAAATATTGACCCCTTCAAAATCATACAAAATAAGGTAATCATCCAAATTTGTAATAAAACAGACAGCTTGCATGCTTCTAAGGGCTGGTGAATACAAGAAGAGCAGAGAGGAGTTTCTAATGCTTTGGGTGTCCATTTTCTCACCCATCCCTAGGGTCAGGGGACTGCAGTGAAGCATTAATTTTTCTTTGTTGTGCATGCTTAATTTATCCTGCACCTCTTGGACTTAGATACATTACACACCCTGATTTGAAGATAATTTGTTTCTTAAATTCATACCATACATGAATTTTACAAGTTAACTGTTGCCTGGTGTTCAATGCAGAATTTGTTATTAGACTGTGCTGACATACTTTAGTTCTATAAATCCAATTCTGCTGATTCCTGTGATCAGGTGACTAAACAAGGCTTGTCTAGAAAATTGACTTCCAGCCTGTAAAAGTCCCCTTGCCAATGACAACTTGAAAGGATGATTTCTGTGTTACCCATTTCCCATTGTGGTCTTGCTCCTGAGAAATGTCACTGGAGCAGTGACCAGTTGGTTTGCCTTGGGGTACTGTGGACTCAGGACTTCATTTTCCTGCTCAATTCTGGCAGTGAGCAGAGAAACAAACAGAGAGGCAGAAAGAAATAGAAAAATAAAACTCCATCATAACTACTTTGTACAACATGACTACCAAGGGTACAATTTTAAAATAATTCTCTCCCACAACAGTATTAGAGATCCATGTCTTCTATCTCTTTTTCCTGTAAATTTATAGTTACATTGGGTTCTGAATATTGTTCGTAATAAACTATTGTACAAATGTATACACAGTTAAATTGCATTAATAAATAAAGAATTAATTTGTATGGATTATACGAGTTGAGCAAATACAGAAAATTATTATCTATGATTTTTTCAGGGCTTCTGAAAAAGATGTACAGGAGAGGTCATAAATTTCCTTCTGGAAAGCGTGAGTACGAATATTAGATTTGCAGCTAAAACTAATGAAATTGCATATAATGTAAGGGATAAGACATGCTGAAGGTGTTTTAGTGTATGTTTTTTCCCCAAATATTCCCATGATTTGAATGTTTTTAAATTAGTCACCCCTCAGTAACACACCATGTTTAATTTCAAACTTGCATAGTTATTGGAATAATTGAGGGGAAGTACTAGAAATGGAAAGTCCCAGTCAAATCAGAGTTTACTGTTCTGCTTTTGACCATGTATTTCTGCAAACTTTCATTTTTGATACATGAATAAATTCTGACCCAGGGTTAAGACACAGAAATCCCTGTAAAGAATCTTTCCTTTTGCTCTCAATCTTTCAGTGCCCTGATGCCTTTATACACAGTATACAAAAAGGTGTTCTTGGAAAAATGGATTTTGACCAGGAATCTAGATTTTCACCAGACATTTAGCAGAGTATTTTAACATAACTTGGAATTGATCAGAAGCTGATTGATAATCAAACCTGCTGGCTGGATTGCTTAAAAATATGTGGTACCTCTAATCAGTGCTACCAATCAATGTGCTGTGACAGCTCCCTTATATTTGCAGTCAGTTGAGTAAGAACTTGCTTCTGAACAAGAACTGCCACTGATTTGGATATAAATGAAAATTATTTTTGATGTCACTTACCTTACATATAGTCACACACTTGGAATGTGGGTAGTCACTGCCTTTATAAGCCAACAGATGCTGTGGCTTACAGTTAAAGCACATCTTTTGTCATGGAAACGTCCTCTGCCTTTCACATTAGGTTTCTCTGCCTTAATGGCTTGTCACTTATCTATTAAAGGTCTCAGGATGTTTCACTTCACACTTCTGATTCATTCTCACAGTAATTTCCTACTGAAACTTGTATTTCTGTCTTTGGTACTACTCAAATATTTTTTGTTATTAAAGTCAAGAAAACTTCCAGCAAACCTTTTCAAGATCTTAATGGTGACTGCTTTTGCAGGAGTAATTCACAGAGCAGGCATCTCAAATGTTTATTCCTACATTGGATGAAATGTCTAGTCCTAACCCTTCAAATGCTAAGCTGGAGTGCAGTAGCACCATTAATACCAGAAGCTTTTCATGCCTGTTGCATGTTTTTATTCTCTGAGTGTTCTCCAAAGCAATATTCAAGATGTAGGATCAGTTCCATGAAATTGTTGGGGAGAGAAAAAAAAAGAAAATTATTTCTTTTCAAATTTTCAGTCTGTGAGATTAATGCACTCATTTGATCTCATGCTGGGAACTCATCCTGGTGCTGCAGAGTCAGTATCTAAAGGGGGAAAGACCACTGCTTTTGGTCAAGGCTGGCAGCAAATTCAAGAACAACGTAAGCCAGAGAAAACAATACCCGCACTGCCCACAAAGACAGTTTGCCTCTCTGTCCAGGGTCC
Organism: Notiomystis cincta; assembly: GCA_013398075.1. NCBI lineage: Eukaryota > Metazoa > Chordata > Aves > Passeriformes > Notiomystidae > Notiomystis > Notiomystis cincta. The sequence goes on from VZRX01011070.1 coordinate 42,266, forward strand.
TTTGCACTTACACAGCAATGGGGTGATGCAGGGCACTGAGGGGAGGAGGAGGCTTTGCCAGGGTGGAATCTTCCTAAGCCAAGTGTGTCAAGGCAGAACATGGCACAACCTTTTACTTGTGCCACTTCCCATACCCCTGGGAAGACATCCTACAGCAGTCACAGCCCTGCAGCAGGGAGACATCTCCCTGAATCTGCAGCATGGGGGCTGAACAGAGGCTGCCTGGCACCCTCAGGGCTGACATCCTCCTCTGAGTGGGATGTGTTCTTCAATTTATTAAGTGCCCTTTCTGCATTTCCTACCCTGCTTCAGCCCAGATGAAGGCTCTTAAAGAGAATCCACCATTAGAACTGTTCCAACACCCTCCCCAGCTAATTTTGGTGGAAATGGAGAAGGGGCTGTCCACTGGAACAGCTCATCTGGCAGATGGGAAGGGAAGGAGTGGTTACTTCCAGAAGGGAGGTGGGAAAGACCAGATGGGGGTGAGGTGGCATCACTGGCATCAGTCAGCACAGCTGCAGCTGGGAGGGGATGTCTTTCTCCACCCACTGTACTGAGGTAGACTAATTCCAAATCTAATAAGTAGCTTCAGTAGTTTCACAGGATGAATTTGGGTCTTGGAGCATGAGTCATATCCCATGAAGGAGGTCAGAAATACCATTACTGATGCTTACTTCATGGAAATTTTATGGGAGAGACAAGTTTGGGAGCCTTGGTTAAAAACCTTCTGCATCTGATCTTTTTCCTTGTTACATACCTTTGTTTGAGTGAGGAAGGTGAGACTATTGTTTTGTTTGAACTTCTGCTGTGCCAAAAACAATGAAGGATTTCTGATAGGAAATAAAAATTGCACTCTCTTACTTCTTTTATCTCCATCAATGAAAAATGATTTCAGACAAGAAAAGAGAAAATATATGCAGAAAACTGATTACAACTCAAATAATCTCCATTTTCCTCTAGTCTCTTCAATACAGGAAGTTTAGAGTAATAAATTAGCTCTTCTTTAGCTTCAAGCATCAACTACTTGGATTTAAAATGGAATACTTTTATATCCCATTTAGTATTAAGCAGAGTTATGAATCTGAATAAGATATTTTTAATGGTTTTTTTGGTAACACACTTTCCAGTTTTAAATGATTCTGGATTATATTTAACTCCCTTAACTTCTAGCAAAATATGATTTGTTTTAATTTTTTCTCTAACTCATTTTTTGTTTGTTATTACATGCTGTGTTGCTCTTCCTAATGCTGGCATAGGGAAGGCATAAATTTGCAAGGAGCAACACTTAATCCAAATCAGGCACAGGCATCGTAATACACCTGACTGTGCCTTAAGCATCAGAGGTATTCAGTATTCTCAGCTGGTCAGCCACCTAAGTATTGACAAAATGTTAGCTTTTACCCTCAGACAGGAGTGGTATGGTCTGCCTGGCACAGCCTTAGGCCAAAGTCTGGCTGTCAGGGAGAGGAGGTGGGAATCTATATTAGTTAGAAATATTTTCTAATATATTTGAAGGGCTTTTTAATGCCATGTTATGTCTGGTGTTGGATTTTATTCAGGTATTGGTTGTTCTTTCTCTTTCATGATGTGAGTCCACATGCATCACCCTTTAACAGAAAAGAAACAAAAAGAAAGCAAGGAAAACTAATCTGCAGTAGTATATTTCATACTGCGAGAGCATGAAGGAGCTGAATTACAAGAAATTTATTTTGCCCTAAATGCATTTGGTATCAATCACTATCAGGCTTTCAGAAAACCTGAGGTACTACTAAAAATTATAAAATATTAACTCTTCTTTCCCTATTTAGAATTTCCTTTCAATAACAAAAATCACAATGTTAGGAAATATATAATAAAAACAAAAGGAGAGATTGCAAATACTCCACTCTGTCATCATACTAACACATGTAAATGTTTATGTCAACATAGACAATTTTGTGGGAGAGAGACAGTCATAGAGTGAGGAACAATCTATAAATAATACATAGATACAAAATCCAGGGATTTAAATAATGCATCTAATTTCATACTAAAGACATACAGAAAAAATGAGTTAGCAAGATATTTTGATACAATTTTATACTACAAGTTATAAATTCATACTGGACTGATCATTAGGTAAACATGACAAAGGAGAAGAGGAAAATTCTTAAAAAGGATAAAGCACTCCATATGATGATCTAGCAAAATATACAGATATCTCTGGGTATGGACTCTGCTGATGACTCTTTCTTGAGACTTGACATCATTTTCCCCTTGGAGCTCTGCAGCAAAGATCCAGAGGCAGCAAACATCACACAGTGTGGTCTCAAGTGGACAGCTGAAATCTGTTTTCTTGGGAATGGCATATCATCCAAGTGTTTAAATAAACAATTTCAGATGTGCATGATTTTAGGATGTTTCATCACTCCCATAAAAGAGTCTTTTTAGACTGGATTTCCAAAGGAGTTTTGAAGGAAGCAATACTTTTAAATCAGTCAGGTCTTAAACTTTCTGGGCTCTACTGCCTAGGAAGCAATATTTTCAATAGGACTTTGTATTCTATGCTTTTCACAGGAGAGGTGCTTTTGGAGACCAGAGTGGTTTTGTTAGTGTGTATTGGGTTTGATCTTGGGATAAGTTGAATAACATGTTAAACAATATTTAACAACAGGATTTTTCTTAACTCCTCCTCCCCTTTATGAAAATGCCAGACAATTTGAAAATCCTAGTAAAAGTAATTTGAAAGTCCTAGTAAAAGTTTGCCATTGACATCTGCCCATTTTGCATGGGCCCATATGGAGATAATTCACATGGGATACATCTCCTTTTTCAGACAATGAGTTGTCATTTACCAGTGAAGCCAGTACTTCATAACACTGATCAGAGCGAGAGTATGAAAATACTGCATTTAGGCAAAATTCAGTTACCTGTCTGCTTCTTGATATGAAGTAAATTTCTCTCATGATTTCTCAGTTCTCCTTTATGTACTTAGTTGAATATCAGTAGTCCATGAAACTAAGGATTTATCCTGCTTTTAAGATGGATATTACTGGAAAACAAACTACTCTTATTTTTAAATACATAACCTAAGCCTAATGAATTTATAAGTGTTTCCTCTATTTTTACAGGACTAATTATTAATCCAACAATGTATTACAGCAGTATCTCAACAATGTTACTCCTTTAGCTATTTGGAATTAGCACATCTTTTAAAAAACATTATAATTTGTACTTTCAGAAAATAATTTCAACAAAGAGCTTTTCAGCTAAAGATATAATTTTCAGTTCTGTAATCACTCATTATTTTTTTAATCACTGAAACATTATTAATTATGCTATGAAGAAGTCTAGAATAACAACAATATTAGACATTTTAAATACAACTTGAACCAGAAACACTTTTTTCTTATACTGACATAAAGATGCTCAGAAAGTAGTTCTAAGAAGAAAGGAAAATAAAATAAACCAACCTGTTTCTGAGATTTATTTTTGTGCTCCAATCTGCTCCTAAATCAAAAGGAATTGCTGATGTCAGGTGGGTCAAATCTCCCATTAATTATTGGATTTTCTGTTAAGAAATTCATCTCACAGGAGATTTCTGGCCATCATTGCAATGTAAAAATCTCATTACACCTTACTTACCCAAACCTTTCAAAAGCATACATAAGGATGAGGAGGAGGAAGGTGGGGAAGAGAGGGAAAAGCACTATAGAAAAGGGGACATAACACACTGCCCTTTGGAGGTTACTGTAGGACAGAGTGCAACAATGCAAACCCAGGGTATATTTTGGCCTTCACAAGAAACCAAATTTCCCTTCATCCAGGGTTTTGGATGTACATTGCTTTGTCTTCTCTTCTTTCTGCATTTCAGCTCAGTAATGTTGCTAAAACAGATCTGTGAGTGGAAAAATAGAAACATTAAACAGAGTCCCTGTGATTCCCTTAGTATGAACGGTGGCAGAAATAGTGTTGGTACACTATGCAGCAATTCAGCTGCATATGTAATTTTTTTTATCCCCTCAAGATACACAGAGTACTTGAACTTATGAAACAGTCAAAAATGGTTAATTTTAAATATAGGAGCATTTGTTTTCTGTGCATGATTTTATTCTATGTTGCAGTTTGTCTGGTAAGTTTTCCTAAAAGAAGGAACTGCAAAAGAAACTCTTAATAATTTTAATGACTATAACAACAGCTAGCCTTATACTGCTTCCCACCAAGATCTTGAGGTACAATAAGAGCAGCTGTACCAGAAAAATACTTATGATCCACAAATGTGAGGTGGACACACTGCTGCCACATTCATTAAAAATTTGGTCTCGAAAAGTAAATGCAGAAACATGGCAACAGAAGGAGCAAACACTGTGGACATTGTCATCAGCTGAGAAAGCAACCTGACAGGGAAATAGTCCTGAGGAGGAAATTGTGGTGCTATTGACAAAGAGAAGCCCCTTTTATTCACACAGATGTCTCTGCTGCCAGAACAGGAAGGCAATGCCACTGTTCCTGGATGTGAAAAGACTCTGGCTTATGAATGCATGGACAGGGTGGAAGTGACTGGGCAGGTTGCCTTTTCACTTCCAGCCCACCTTTGTACCAGCCTGCTGTCCTGCAGCAACGTTCTGAAGCAAAGGAAAACAAAAAAGGGGGGTAGGGAGGAGGAGTATTCAGTAGCTGCACGGAGAAGAGAAACAGTAGGTGATGACTAGAGCTGACATTTATCATAATAGTTTAGAGCCAAAACTTCATCCTGATTGCTCTGATTTCCTCAGTTTACACTGAAGTGAGTGATATGTGATATATGGCAAGGAAGCCTTCATTAAAAACATATTGTCATTCACTATCATTTTACTAATTAGCTCACTTGTGGCTTTCAGTGCTCTTCAAGTTCTGGTTATAATCTTCTTACTAATTGTTGACTGCAAACAGAATAAAGCTATACAGCTTGCATAAGGATTCCCAGAGAGAAAAATATTTGCTTTCTGTGATACATCCAAGCTGTCTTCCTATACCATCATTTGTCTTCAGTATAAGAAAGAATAGAATATCTTAATGCAGTGATGATATGAGAAAAGAATTGAGTTTACTGTGTTATACAGCTATATTTTCACTTTTCTGATATTTTCTGTGAAAATACCTTCAAATGCCTCAGATTTTTAATGTGCTTATTTGTTTATTTTTTAATATTAGAGTCAACAAACCATCTTATAGACAGTTAAATTCCATCCAAATTCTGGCTTTCTTAACAAGAAACCCTTTTTTGATACTGTAGGTTTCATTTTTTAACTATCTGCTATGGGAAACAGCTGCATTGGAGAGTTCATCAGTATTTGAAACAGCACTTGTTTTCTTGTTAGTGCCTGGAAAACACAATGTGGTTTCAAGTGTTATTTGTTCAGTACTATTTGTTGGTCACAGCCTGGGTAGAGGTATTTAATACCATTTTACTACACTGATACATATAGGTCTCCTCATATGCATTCTCTGAAGACTTTTGTTTCTTTGTCCTGCTTTATCTTCCTCTTTAGATCAATATTCAAAACCCCTACTACACCACAATGGCTCTTCCTTCTTTCTAATTAGTTTCCATCTTCTGTGGGTCACCAGACTCCTAATATAACAATGAAAGCACAAACCAGCATTTTTCTTCCCTGCTCAGCTCTCTCCAACATTCCTTTGTTCTCAACGTCTTAAGTTTTGTCTTTTTGGAAAAATATAGACACACTCTGCTTGTTCATATATTTGAAGCTTCCAGCTCCCACACAGCCAGCGCACTTAACTGGACAAAGCCTTTAAAAATTCAACAGGAACAGGATCTAGAGCTGCTTTTTCTAAAGATGTACACCCTGTGCAACTCAGACAGTGCATGTGGATCAAAGCTTTTTCTTATAAAAACAATAGGGTTAAAGTTGTTTCAAAATTCGAAAAAAAAACCCCACAACATTGTTCATTTATATTTTCTGCAAATTATTTTAAAATCCTTTAAGACACTTCTGTAGAAACAGTATTTCCCTCCCAATCTAAAAGCAAAAACTAGAGAAATGGTAAGAACAGACTAAAAATAAAATCTGTCTTTTTATTTTTTTAACTCATAGAGATATTTCCATTCTGAATTAGAAATCTGATATACGTTCTGATGACAGAGCATTATGTTCATCACTTATAAATGTAAGATTTTCTCCAAGATTCTTTTTCTGAGCTCTCTTTCTCTATAATTATTCAACTAGCATAGTTCCTCAGAAAGACAGCAGATGGATTAAATAAGCAAGCTGATTGAAAGAAATGGATTATATAATAAAGTATAAATGCATATTGGACTTAAATAATGAGAACAATTTGCTTTCAAATTGCAGTGCTTTTTTTCATCAAAGGCAAAATAAAGTCTTTAATATTTCATTTCTGAATCTTGTAGACGAAAAATCTACAACTGTTCTTCACAGGACATAAGATCAAAACAATAGGAATTAACTATGAGTCTAATTTTAAGTTAACAGCTAAAACTGTTATAACTGTTATAACTGGAGTTATAGATCATTTAAACAAACACATATTCTAAAATACACAATAGATATTTTAAAATGGTGAAGCACAGCTTGTATACTGTTTCCCTCATTATAAAATAATTACCAAAAATGAAGTTCTACTAAATCTTTTCAAAGTTCTTTAGTAAAATTAAATTTCATTAAACATTACTGGTTTGATGATCTTGTCAAAGTATTACTCAAGTATGAAGAGAATGACATCTGTTAGGGTTCTTACATGAGTAAGGAATAATGATCCATCCAACCCATTTGGTAATCTACAAGCTTTATTAGAAGGCAGTTTAGGAGATTAAGACTATACAAATCAGAAATACAGAATGAAGAAGCATCAGCAACACCTCCATTGAAATAGATGAGTATTAAATAATTTGGTGTTAGCAAGTAAGAGAACTCCTTTGTATGTGAGGTTATGATCAAGCATTCACTGTCAGGGGTCAATGGCAGTCATCTGAAATGCAATGCCCTGATTTGATTTTTCCATAACATTGGAGTTATTGCAGCAGATTATCCTTCGGGCTGATACTTCTGTCATTTGTTCTTTTCCCAGAACAAACGTAGCAAATGTGTCTGTATAAAAGTCAGCTAGTGAAGTATAAGCCTTTAAAATTATTGCAAAGCAGAAATAACTTCATAAAAGGGTAGAAAAAGCCCTCAATGAAGATTAAAATAATAAAGAAAAATCCTTTCAAGCAGGATTCCAGTGGGTTTCAGCCACAAAGTCATGCTTACCAGTTCCCTATATTTAGAAACTAAGCAAGGAGTCATCTTTTGTTAACTGAAAGTTTCCTAAATCTCTTTCGCCCATTATTGTCTTTGCTATTTCCTGCCTAGACCACATTTAGAGGCAGCAGGCGAGTGTTCTGACAAGTCACACAAGTAAATATCCCTAGGTATCATCCTTCTCACAGAGAACTCTTCTCACTCTTAATGAACCTTCTCAAGACGACCTCTGAACTCTGGATCTGGAGCAAAGGATGGAAGGTGTCACCTGGAAACCTACCAGATATGCAGAAAAGGAAGGCCAGATACAGCTGCTTTTTGTTTTGGTTGTTATAACTCTTCACTCAGCAAGTCAGCTTTTTCCAAGATGTAGGTTACCTAACATAAAAGACACATTTATTTTCTTCCTCATATGAACATATACAAGGCTCCATTGGCAAAATGTTTGTAATTTTGCCTTCATCTAACTTGCAAACTTAGAAAAGCACTTAATTCTGAAATACCACAGATTTTAAATTGTGCCCTTAGTATGTATTATCATCAGATGTAACAAATTTACAAATATAGGTTGATCAGCTTTATTAAACAGGTTGGACTAGTTAATGAGAAATGGCTATTCTAAATAAACTACTATATTTTTTCCTAGAAATTTCTCGATTAAATTAAATTGTATATTATTCCAGGCTCATAAAGAAAAAAGTTCCTATTCAGAGGTGTTGATCTGTGTGAACAAATAATGCATTTTAAAATAAATAATTTCTAGTTAGTTCAGACTTTGAGGAACTAAGGGACACTTCCAATTCAACTGTCCTTGTTCTTACGGGGGACTTGAACATGATAAAATCAACTAGGAAGATCACATAGTTGACACAACCCAGGCCACTAGATTCCTAACAATTTAGATATAAGAGGTGCTAAGGGAGCTGACTGAGAAGGATGCCCTCCTTGACCTACTGTTTGTCAACAGAGAGGATCTTGTGAGCAAAGTGGAGTTTGGTGTCCATCTTGGTCACAGTGACCATGAAATGACCAAGCTTAAAATCCCTGTTTACAGGAGGAAAAGTGCAGCAAAACCTCAACTCTGGACAAGAGGAAAAGAAACTATAGGCTTCTCAGGCAATTAGTAAGTAAAGTCCCCTGAGACAATATTTTTGCGCATGCTGCTCCTACCAGTGCTAGCCACTTTTTAATCCCTTCCTAAGGGCACAGGAGCAGGAAATTCCTAAATGTTGGGAGTCATACAGACAAGGCAGAAGGCCAGCTTGGCTATGCAGGGATCTTTTCTTGGAAATAAGGTAGAAAAGAAAGGTATATGTTGAGTGAAAACAAGGTTAGGTGACATGGGAAGAATACAGAGCTGTTGCTTGCCAGTGTAGGGAGAAAATTTGCGTCTCCAAAGCTCAGTTGGAGTTGAAGTTGGAAAGAACTGTGGGAGACAATAAAAAGAGATTTTTCAAATATATTAATGGCCCTGGATAAATACCATCAGTTCATTACAGAATGGGGATGGCCACCACTCAAACAGGGATATGGACAAGGCAGAGGTGTTTAATGCATTCTTTGCCTTCATCTTCAACATGAAGGGTGGACCAAGGGAGTCTCAGTGCCCTGAGCTGGAGCACCATGACTGTGAAATTGATCAACTTCTAGATGACCTCCTCGAACTTTTGTGGGATCTGCTTCTTCAGTTATATCCCTGCAAATCTATGGCATCTGATGGCATTCACCCAAGAATCATCAAAGAGCTGCTGTGTTCATTGAAAAGCCTCTCTCGATCATTTTTGAGTGGTCTTAGGAATCCAAAGACCTCCCAGCTGACTGGAAGCTGGTGAATATCCCAATTTTCAGGAAGGGCAAGAAGGAGGACCCCAGAAACTACAGGCCTGTCAGTCTCAGTTCAATGCCCAGTAAAATCATGGAAAAAATTATTCTGGGAGGTATTGAAAAACATCTGGAGGACAAATCCGTCATTGGTCACAGCCTGTATGGCTTCATGAGAGGAAAGTACTGCTTGTTGAACTTGATTCCCTTCCATGACAGGGTAACTTCCTAGTTGAGCTAGGAAAGCCAGTAGGTGTAATCTTTTTGGACTTTAGCAGAGCTTTTCGTACTCTCTCTCATGGGATCCTTCTGGATCTAATGCCCAGCAGCCAGCTGGATTACTGTCGTACGTGATAGGTGAGAAACTGGCTCATGGATCAGGCACAGGGAGTGACAGTGAATGGGGTGACATCAAGCTGGTCTGATCACTTTTAGGGTTCCACAGGGATCCATCCTTGGCCCAGTTCTCTTCAACAGAGATATTTCATTTCATTAATGACTTGGATACAGGACATAAGGGGATACCAAGTAAGTTTGCTGATGACAACTGGGAGGACCTGTTGACTCCCTCAAGGGCAAGAGGCCCTATAGAGAGATCTCAACAAATTAAAGGACTAGAGAGCTCTATGAAGGGCAAATGCTGGGTTCTGCACCTGGAATAGGACAACCCTGGCTCTGTGTGTAGAATAGGGAATGAGAAGCTGGAACGCAGTGCCGTGGAAAGGGGCCTGGGAGTCCTGGTCAGTGACAAGTTGAATCTGGGCCAGCAGTGCCCTGGCAGCCAGGAGGTCCAAGAGTGTCCTGGGGGCATCAGGGACAGCATGGCCAGCTGGGCAAGGGAGGGATTGTCCTGCTCTGCTCTGCTCTGGGGCAGCCTCACCTCCAGTCCTGGGCAGCTTTGGGTGCCACAATATAAAAAAGACATTAAACTGTTAGAGAGAGTGCAGAGGAGGCCGTGGGAATGGTGAAGGGTCTGGAGGAGGAGCCATGTGAGGAGCAGCTGAGGTCACTTGGTCTGTCCAGCCTGGAGAAGACTGAGGGGAGACCTCACTGCAGTCTTCAACATCTTCACAAGAGGAAATAGATGACCAGGAACTGAACCCTTCAGTCTGCTGGCCAGTGACAGGACTTGAGGAAAGAGCATGGAGCTGTTCAGGGGAACTTTAGATCAGATATCAGGAAAAGGTTCTTCACCCTCAGGGTGGTTGGGCATTGGAACAGGATCCCCAGAGAATTTGTCATGGCACCACACCTGACAGAGCTCAAGAATGTTTGGACAATGCTCTGAGGTATCTGGTGTGACTCTTGGGGATGTTCTGTGGGTCTAAGTTCAGACTTGGTGATCCTTGTGTGTCCCTTCCAACTCAGGATATAATTCTGTGACTCTATGATACTTTTTTCTTAAATCCTTCCTCCTCCCATAAAGTTATGTTGCGCTATCTACTACAGAAAAAAAAACCAAAACTCAAACAAACACTCTCCTCTTCTATTACACATTTAGAAGGGAAAAATAGTCTTATGTGTACTTACATGTACACTTATTCTCATGCACTTTTATAGAACTAGATTTTACTGCAATTAGAATTTCACACAAAATGTTATGAAGTCCTCAGTGATGCTATTTGTGTTTCACATCTGTGTGTTTCACATTACCACCACCATCTCAAGTTCATCTTATGAGTGTTCCAGTGTTTATTATGTTAAAACCAAAAATTTTATTTCATTATATATATTATTTTATTTCACTAGAGGTAGTTCAAAATATTTGACTAGAAATTAGAACTTAAATGTCAAACTATCAGTCATATTTTAAAATTACTAAAAAAGGTATTGAACTTGGTGTGAAATAATTAGTGATTTCACCTGTTTGCATACAAATCAATTACACAATCAAAGCAAGCTAATTCCTTTAGGGGTAAAAAAGTATTACTCCTCTCAAAACATTTTAAATTTTTAATTTATATACACATTTGGCATTTTTTTAAAATCCATTAGTACCTTGGGAAAAAACATTTTTATGAAAAGATTTTTAAAGAAATTGCTTACATGTTAGCTATTATTTTGCCTGAAATAATCGTTTAATATATGCTGTACTATTCTAGTTCTCAATTACATTAGGAGTGGGATGTTGAAGTGGTAAACACTTTAAACATCTTTAAATATTGTTTTCAAACCAATTTTTATCCTCCTGTTATTGACATATATTTATTCTTGGCATCTTGCCATGCACATTTTGTGTAATGTATGACAGGAATGGAGTACTTGTATTGCTGAAGGAAACAAAGAGGTGTGTAGGAAGTATTTCTTTATTTTACATCATGATACACATATATAATTGATATTATTTTTTTAATCTTGGTGTTGACTTTACCATTAGATGACTACACATGAACATCTTTCTCTTCTGGAAATATTGGTAATTTCTTATTTTGAAATATTAAAACAATTTATAAAGGCCATAACAGTGCTTTTGTCAGTTGGATTCAGCTAATAGTAGAGACAAACTCAGATAAGACAAAAATTTTTTTAAGATGTTACAGCAATTAAAGTTATATGTGCCAATATTTCTAGCCATCAAACAGCAGAAAAAACCCCAAAAACATGTTCCTAAAATTTTAAAAGAAGCTTTCAAATTATCCAATCTATGGATTATTATTTTTTACTTCATAATTCTCTGGAGAGATTTGGGAAATGCACTCTGCCTCAACAGCTTTCCCTTCAAAGTAAAACCCCACTTAAATCTTTTTTTTCCAATATGCCAGGATAAACTCTGTCACTGAACCATTTGTGCAATACTCATTAAAATAAGTGGAGTCCCAATGTCAAACAATTTAATTTAGGAGTCCTGGTGACCTGACTGACGCTTGGATCCACTGTGTTCACAAAAATCTTGCAAGACAGAGACAAACATCAAACAACACCTCTATATTTTGCACATTATTAGCATGTACAAGCCTCAGTCAGGGCAGTGGCCCTGCGTCTGATTGATGACTAAACTCACAATAAATTATAATTCTCATCTAAGAGGACAGCAAAAATCAGTCCTGTGCAACACATGGGATAATGGCTTCCTGATGTTTTTCTGACAAACTACCAGATGTTTCACGTAGATTTTCTACGTATCAGTAGGATTCCATAGGTGTTGCACTCCATATTGACCCTGACCTCTTTCCAGTTTAGTGCCAAAAGCTTCCCTACACATGGATCTGCAGGGAGGAGGCTGCAGGAGAAAGGGAAATTAAACAATTCCTCTTGGCCTTTTGCTCTTTGTGGATATGATTTCCATCCCCAGAGCAGCACTGCAGCTGTTCTGTAATGGGAACAATTTGCAAACAGGACAGCAGCAGGGGATAACAGACAAATGACAATAATAACAGTATGGTATCCTCCCACCTCTGTAGAATAGATAAGAAGGCAGGGTTTTTTCTGCCCCTTTCTCTTTGGGGCAGTTTATTCAGACAGCTTGTATTGCTTGCAGACAGTTTGAAAGCAGGAGCCACCCAGCTTAAAAGTATAAAGTAATTATTGGATGATGCAGGCAATAGACATTAAGGAAGAATGAACTACTACAATAAATACTAACATGTTTCCCTAAGTCTAATAAAGCACACAGAATGTGTTTACTCTCTAGGAAGTTGTCACTCAGGTAGGGATGGGTCAGCATTAAGACATCCTTCGTGCTGCTGTGTTGCAGTCTTCCAGATCCCTGTTTTATTTCCTTAGTGCTATAAATATTTTCTGGTAGTGCTTATGCTGTTGAATCCCTGTCTTGAGAACTGCCCTATTTTCAAAAGTCAGGATTCTGTCTGCCACTCCCACTGTTTTTCTTAACCTTTCCTTGCTCCACTCTGCAGATTTTCTTGCAGGGTTTTTTTTTTTTCCCAGCCTAGAAACACTCTCAGAAGTTTAAGCCATGGCTACAGAGATATGCTTCATGGAATCCAGGCCTTGGTCTCTGGCCCTTCATGAAAGGAAATGAAATCTTGTGATTTCAATGAGGATTAATTCAGCAAGCTTTGGTCCATTTCCCCGCACTTCATTTCATCCCATGCCATTTTATTGTTTTCCTTTAAGTGCAGATTTATTTTTTTTTAAGCATTTAATTTCTTCAATTTCTTCTCCTGTCTTTTCGTTTGATTTCATTCCCTGATCTGGGGATTTTGGTAAGTATAATTTTGCAAGGTTTTGTCCAGTTCACTTCAAATAAAGAACACTCCACTGCCCAAAGGCTGTTCTCTTCACACCTTTCTTCTTCACACCAGCCATGTGCTGAGCTCCTCAGTAAAAGGCTGTTGTTTCTGCTCCTCCTGGGCTTAGGCATATGCTTGGTTTAGACTTGAAATCAGCACAAATCCTGGAGTTCCAGGGACACTGGGGAGCATGGCACTGCTGCAGCACTGCTCCCTTAGCACCCTTCTCCTGGCCCCACTCCTGTGCTGAACACCTCAGTAATAAGCTGCTTTTATAGTGACCTGCTTAGGGTTAGGGATACACTTTGGGTTAGGGCTGAGAACTCCACAAAGCCCAGAGCTCCAGGGACACTGCAAATACAAAAGGCATGCCAAGGGGAGCACAGCAGTGCCCCAGCATTGCTGCCTCCATGATTTCTGATTGGCACCACTCATGGGCTTGGCACCCCAGCAGAAGTTGGCTTTACTGCTTTGCTTAGGGTTAGGGTTATGCTTAGGGTTAGGGCAATGGAATGACTACAGCAATGAAATGAGGTGCAGCAAAAAGGTCTGAAACTTACCATAAATAACTTTAGTGCAATTCCAAAATCAGGGAACAGAGTCAAATGAAAAGACAGGAGGTGAAATTGATGACATTAAATGCTCAAAAAAAAAATAATTCTGCAGTGAAGGGAAAACACTAAAATGTCACAGGATGACATGAAGTGCAGGGAAATGGACCAAAGCTTGCTCAACTGATCCTCATTGAAATTTCAGGATTTCATTCCCTCTCCTGATAGGAAGAATTTCCTTTCAGGAAAGGGAATGAAATCTTGGAAACAGAGAAGAAAGTGTGAGAAATGCTCTGAAAAAGAGATACGAGAAAATAAAATGCAATTGAAAAAAACAAAAAAATTTGGAAATGGATTGACTACAACCAAATGAATTGTGATGAAATGAGGCACAGTTGTAAGGACAGTTCAGAGACCCAGACCCTTGGGATGAGGGGATTTGGGACAGGGATGTGACAGCTTGTGGCTGGGGAGAACCTCTATAGCCTGGAGAATGTAATTTTCCTTTGGAATGTCCCTCACTGGGCTTATAGCCTGCAGCTGCACTGCCCCTACTCCATTTCTCACACCAGACAGCAAGACTCTAAGCCAGTACTTGATGACACAGATTGAATAAGAAAATGTGTGACAGAAGGTCTTCTCAGACAATGAAAGAGACAGAATTAATCACAGATAGATTATTGGATTGCAGGGTCAGGATAATCTTGGACCTTTTTTCAAAACTAAACCATGAAATACTAAAGTTTGTTTTGATTTGTGATTTTTTTTGGTTGGTTGGTTGGTTGGGGTTTTTTGTTTATTTGAGTTTTTTAGTTTGGTTTGGTTTTGGTTTTTTTTGCAAGATAGGAATGTCATAAAATTTGCAAGTTTAACAAGCTGCATTTTTCTCATATTTTTCTTAGGCAATTTTCTCCACCCATTGACTGGAGACAGTCAGGATCATTGACCACAGCCAATTCCCATCACTACATTAAAAGGACACTGTTCTCCTAAATAACCTGAAGCTTGAAACAACAAAAAAAAAGCTTGCTGTAAAGCTTTTAGCAAAAAAACATGAATACTTTTTTTAAAACCAGAGATTGTGGCAGCCAGATTTGCAAATAGGAAATAATTAACTGCTTCATCAAATCTTAAATAAGCAAAGGGACATTAATTTTAATCAATTGCTCAGAGGGCTTAGAAGCTGTCCAGTAAAATCAAAATACCATAAGCACAGACCTGAAGTTTCTGGTGGTCCTGTTGTGTTGTCTGATTTATTTCAGACCTCAGTAATGCAAGTTCCTGAATAATAACCTTGTGAGTTTATTGTTACTTTCTACTTATTTCTGAACAAGTTGATCTGCAAGCTTAACTGTTCAGGAGTTCCTATGGTAGTTTGTCTAATTGTTCTTGAAAACAGCTTTTCAGGAATTATGTTTGACTGTGGTTTATAATAAGAAAAGATTTGTAGGCATAGATAATAGTTTTTTATGAGACCATCTGAAGTGACTGGAGAAAACAACAGTCACACAAGTTTGCTTCCACTTTCAAAAGATTGCGTGTTGTATATCTCTTTGAAAACATCAATTTGTCATAGTAAAGATATCATTTCCACTAAAAACCTTGTTTTGTTTGTATCCATTAACCTATCATTTCTACATCTAAACCATTTCTTCTAAACAGAGTGTAAAAATGCTTTATGAGTTTTAATTCTGTCTTATTCTGGTTGGCTCCATATTAACTCTTAAACAGACATCTAGTTTATGATACTATTGATGAATATATAGAGATTATATTTTTTAAATTATGGTTTGAAAGCTGATATTTTTGAAGCAATACTTTTCCATGTTATGGGGTTATTTCCTCATATTCAGAAGGACTCCAAGTGTGAAAACACAGCATTTGTATTTAATAGCCCATGCAGCTAAATCAAAAAGAAGCTAAATAACTTTCTCAAAATCCCAGAGTAGACCTTTGGCAAAGCAAGTATTTATTATTAGTAATTTTTCCCCATGTTAAAATCACAGAATGATCCTTCCTTTCTAATGCAAACTGACTCAAAAGGAAGAAGACATTCTGGAGAAAAAATGGGGGAGAGGGGAGTGGGGTTTTTATTAATTGTATTGTCTTTTCAGTTTTGGTTTTCTTTTTTTTTTCTTACCTGAAAAACAGTTAAATGCCTTTCCCTTTTTCTACTATCCCAGTAAAAGGCTCCTCTTCCTGATCAATATTCCCACTTTTTTTAACTTTTGCATTATTTTTTTAAGAAATTTATTTCTATTTTTTCATAATGGTTACAATTAAGACAGTAATTTATCTATTTGCTTTGGACTATTATAAAAATTATTTCCTCTGTATCTGTCTTTTCAACTAAATAAAACAGCCCATTGATAAATTTTTCTATATATTCAAATTTGAACAGGAGTATGTATACCTTTTAAAAGTATTGCAGTTGCTGTTGTATTATATACTGGTTTCTTTATATGCTCATTAATTTCTAGAAGCACTCTGTCGAGAAGTATATGTAGATAGATTTTATAATGTTGAAAATTTAAAAAAAAATTAAGAAATAGTGAAATTCTGTGAAATTATTTTGGAGAATTTAACTGAGAAAGGCTTCTGAGTGTTCTATTTAACATTAAATAATTCAGACTAAAAAACTTTCTCATTGCTATTGTTTTGCAAGCTTGCATCACTGCTACAAATTCTTTAGTCTGTGTAAACACTATTTCTTTGATCACTGACATTTTCATCATGCCAGCTTCCTCTTTCAGGATTACAATTCTTCTCAGTCTATGGTTCTGGTACCCCTATGTTGGAGCAGGTGAGCTGTAGTTTCCGAGTGCTGCTACAAGAGGCTGTGTGGTCCAGCAGGTATCATTGCTCAGGAGGATCTTGCTCAGATTTCCACTGCCTTGCTTCAAGACTTTATCTCACTTTATCTCTGTTTTCCAGTCCTGTTTTCCTCTTATTTCTCAGCTACATTTGCCTTGGGAAAGGTATTTGTGTCTCATAGTGTGTGATGTAAAGATACCAATCACGAGTAGGTTTTCTGATGCTGTAATTCCAGTATCAAAAAAACACCAACACTACACAGAACAAAAGTTTCACATTCCTTTCGTGAGGCTCTGGATGCTCCTCAGCTTATTTTGTGCTCCTGGATCCAGAAAGAGGTTTCCCATTGGCTTCAATGAGAACAGTTTTAAATGAGTACCCATCCACAGTTATCACAGTTCAAAAGCAAAAATGCCATATTAAGAAGGGAAATCTTAACTTCACTTTTTTTTTTCTAAATTATGCATATTTTATTGTGACTGGGTTTTAATTTGTATATCTATTTATATGTTAGCTAGGTTTAATCCCATTCAGTTGCTGTTTCATAATGAAAAGGGAAACAATTTCATATAGGTTGAAAAATCAAAACTTTCATTTTAAGAAACTCATTCATAAAGCAAGTTGTGTTGTGCTATATGAAGGCATTAATATTGCAGTGGTGGTTTTATTTCAAATTCTCCCATTCACTATAAAATAAAACTTTCTAATTTTTTTTTTCTCTTTAGTTAAAATTTTTACCTTCCCTATCTTATCTTTTGATTGTTGTGTTTGAACAGTCTAATTCTGCTGGGAGAGTATTCCTCATTAGCACTTGGAAATTTTCCTGTAGTATCAATTGCACTTGATTATTTTGATGTTTCACAGTGAATTTATGTCTTTAAAGAAATGTGACTGGGGATAGGTTTGTAAATCTACTCTTTTTGTTTTATTTATTTCTTTTACCTCTGAGTATTTTAACCTTTTGCTATAGTTTCAAAAAATTCTCTACAAGTAGGGAGATAGTAGGTACTCTAACATATTTCACATTTGAAATTAAGTTGATGGAGGCTTTAAGGGTGTCTAGCAATGCTGGTCAGTTGACAGCTGACCAACTACCTTGAAGTGCCTGTTTCAGGCTGTATTTAGCCATACTTACTAGTAAATTTCAATTTTTAGTGTACAATGGGATGAAAACACTTTTTAAACAGCTTCATCAACTATTTATTTAGGAAAAAATGTCAAAAGGTTTGGAGTTTTTTGCTTTTCAGTACACAGGTCAGCTGTTAGTTCTTAAAAACTATTGCTGTTATCAGGACCATAGTTCAAGTTATTTAATTGTCACTATGCATGCAAAATTAACTACCTTTGTATTTGCAAAGTGAGGCAACAAGTGAGTGAGCTAAGCCCCTAGGAGTGATCTGTGTAACACTGATTGGAAACATTGATTATCTAAGGAGACAGCACTGCCTTGGTTTTTACATGTCCATTGGGACAATGATGGGTTCTGTTTGCTCTAGTAACTCACAGGGTCATTTCTAGTCAGACTCCTGTGGTGCCTTTGACTGGTGGTTGGTTACCCAGTAGAAGAGAGATTCAAATTAAACCAGATTTCAAAATGGGAATACAGCACATCACTACTATAAATTTCTTATTTTCTCTTTCTTTTCCTCTTGTCTTTACTTGTGAGTCAACAGATGTGTGTCTGAAGGGAAAGAAGAGCACGACAGCTTAATAGCTGTTCTGAAACACAGATGGAACCTGAAGGTTTTTTATTTTTACCAAGCCAAAGAAGGAAATCACACCAGGTACACTGCATGTGCAATCTCTACTGCAATGAACCCATAATGCATCCTAGCTGTAAACTCTGAATATGCCTAATGGAAGCAATAGTTTGAATCTTAAATAATGAAACAAAGAGTTCTTCAGTGCTCTTTAATCCCCTCTGGGAAGCCCAGTTAATTAAAGCTGTTTATTACAACTTGATCAAAAAGCCTAAATTCTATGTGTCCTACATCTAGCTACTACAATATTCTCTGTCATTGAACCCTCACGAGGCCCTCAAGACTTTGACTTGGTAATGCAGCCATCAAAGAGATAGACTAACTTAGTCTTTAGTCAAGCTGTTTGTTTCAAGGTGCAGTACAAAACATGCTCTAGGCTTCCCAAGGCTGCAGACTATTTCCTCCTTAACTTTATTCGAAAAACCTCCTTGCCATACTTAATTTAGCATTTGAATCAAATTAATTATTTTATAACAAGGCTGGTGTGGAGGATGTATGTATCTTATTCAGCATGGAACATTAATTGATGCAGTGGAATGCTCTCTTTGAGCAGCTGCTGCCATCAGCCCCGTGCTTCAAATAGGTGACACAGGCACAGACAAGCACACAGATAAACTGGTGAAATATCTAGATGAAGCAGTTAATTAAGAAGGGGAATGCACAAGTCAAAAAGAAAAGGAAAAAAGAATGAGCACTTACAGCTGCATTTCTGTCTTAATCATGAGGAGAAAAATATTGCATTACAACAGGTTAACTATGACTACTTTTTTCAATGAGAAATGTGATCAGTGATGAATATTTTTTTACCTGAAACCATGATCATTATGAGATTAAGCTTATAAAAACCAACCAAAAATCTCATTTGCCTAGATTTTCTTTGGCCATGCTGACAGTTCATGCTGGAAACAGCAACGATTCAAATCTAATCATATAAAAGCAAATAAAATTAATCTGTGAGTAGTTTTTGAACCTTTTGCTATAAGTTCTCTACACTGTAAGAAAAGCCTCTATTGAATAATAAACTAGGACAGGGAGCATCTTACCCTGTGTTCAACTCCCTTTTATCTTATAAAACACAATCAAAAATATAAAACACCTAACCCCTAAGAAACTCTGGTTTTGAAATTCAAGCTAAGAGAATGCATGCATTTCTTAAACCCTTTTTAGTTTTGGCTGAAAGAAATAAGTTTTCATTCCACCTAAGAGATTCTTGTGGCTTCTGTTCCTATCATACAGGGGTTTTCATCAGACAGTTTTAAATATCAATTGCTGCCATTTTACATTAAAGATAAAGCTTGCAAATGATGTCTTAATGTCTTTGTTGATGATAGTCACTGAAAGAGCCAGATGATTTAAGCCATCTTAAATGTCTCCCATAGTAGCTTCTCTTTAGAAAGGGTGAGTGGATTTAATTTCCCATTTTCACAAAAGCATAAATCTCCGTTGTGACACAGCAAGTCCTGTACACATATTGAAGGCTCTGTAACTGTTTGGGTTTTTTTAAATTAAATTCCTCCAAAATACAAGCAAGTAACTGGCATAACTGCATGGAAGCAAAAGCAAACATCCTGATTTTGAAAAAAAAGTAACCCCTGAATTCAAGAACAGACACTAGAACAGCTGTTTCATGTTCTTACATAAGAGTTCCATTTTCTCCCTAACAGCAGCAGGATCTGGCATCTCCACAAAGATGGTTAAGGGACTGCAGGTGTGCATCAAAAGCCACCAGCCCTGATCCACACCTCTCAGGAAACTTTCTGCCACCTGGCCAGAGGGGTTTCAGCACCAGAGGTCAGGTCCTCCTTGTCACTGCTCTCTCATGGCACTGCTCTGAAACTGAAAGACAAGCAGTGCCTGATTGTACAGGCAGTCTGGTCTGATCTGTATCCATCTCTCACAGGGTCTTGTGCAAAGGGATCAATAGTACAGCAGGACTTTCCAAAGAGCAGCCCCGTCCTTCTGCTTCTCTGGAATCAGTGCTACTCCCCTGAGGCTTTTTATGTAATCCAGCTGATGCCCTCATTTGCCTGCTTCATCCAGGAACACCTGAGGCTGCCTTGCTGCAGCTCTTGTGCCTCCTTTGGAAGTAAGGTGCTGTTCAATTTTCTCCCCAGTTTGATACCATCCTTCTGTGACTGCCTGTGACAGGCTGCAAAGAAGACTCATTCCCTTCCTCAGCCTTGTGTTTCAGCACCCAGGGAAGCTGGTGTTTGTGGGCCAAAACAAACAAATCAGCATCTTAGGGTGAGCAGATAGAAAGGGTGGGTTTATATTTTCTTTATTTTTAACTTCACTTTTCAAGTGTGTTTTTCACATTAGCAACAGATTTTTTGTTGGCATACATTTGTACCATGATCTGTTGAGGCAAATCTGATCATTGCCATGGTGTAAGTGACTTCTGTGTTGTAAATTATTTTTTGTCCTCTCATTTTAGTCATATGTAAATACATTGTGTTAGACTATTTAGTGAATTCATATAATCCCTAGGAGAGCAAAAATGTCTTGCTCTATCCCTGAAGGACATCCAGTAGATATACTGATTTACTAATATGTCCCCTGACAGAAGGGCATTTTAGTTTCAGAGATGTCTTTGAATAGTTTTTTTACAGATTCATTCCCTTGACATTGGTTACATGCCATGATTAAGCAACAAAGCTTCAATCTGTATCAAACTGCTTAATCACGAGTAAAAAAAGCAAAACCATAAAAAAATCTACACAAAAAATCACAATGAACACAATGAAGAATGTTATAATGCATGATTTTACCTTTATTGGAACACACTTCAGGCTAACTTGATCAGCAAATGTTTTGACAATTGCCATCCTCACATGGGACATTCAGGATGGAATGATTAGAGGTGGATAAGAAAGTGAAGATCTCACCAAAGCCAAGAAAGAAAGAAATCTTTCCCAGTATTTATCATTGGAAAGCCTGCTGTGGATGGTCTATGAATCCATAGTTTGATTGATACAGAAAAACACTGGAATTTGTGCTGCACTCACATTAGACATTAGACATTTGTGGGTTTATTTCAAGATAATGTGTTATTAATTCTCAATGAAGATTGTTATTTTGTGTTTCTTAAGAGCTGGAAAAACAGAATATAAATTGAAAAAATATGTTTGCTAGAATGAAATTAAAGTAAGGAAAAAATTTCTCAGGATGGTATTTCCGGTTTTCTGCTGTTGAGTTCAGACTTGTCTTATTAGAATTAATAATGTAATCAAAGGTAAGGGACCAAATACCATCTATATTTAGGAATAGCTAGAATATGTCAGAAAAGTCTGTCAAGAGATTCTCTCTGATCCTCTCTCTCTTTTCTCTCCCAACTCCTTTGTTTTCTTGTTCCCCATCTACTTTATTTTATTTTTCACCACCTTCTGTTGCTTGTAGATAGGAGCTTATGATAAATGTGGGTAATTCTTTTCTGCTCTATGACAGGGTAAGAAAACAACACACTCTAATCTCTTCTAAAACAAAGCCACAATGTAGTAATTTGTTCTGAAAATTATTTTTCTCTACTTCTGTAAATCTTTACCATACCCCCTAATCGTGTTATTAATAGTAATAGCAATAATGTAGTTACTTGTTATTTATCCTACAAAAATGTTGACTGGGTTAGACGTAGTGCAGATGTTTGCCAAAAACTCAGGAAAGGACTAGCTTACAATTTCAGTGTGAAGGGATGGACAACAATTTGCTGTAGCAAAGAAATTAGAATATGGCAAAGTATAGTAAATTAAATTGTCAGAGGAGGATCTCATTATTCTCTGTCTGTGGCTGTTGGCATGGAACAGTCCATATAGATATCACAACAAGAGAGAGAATTTAGACACAATATAAGTCAAGGAAGTGATTATCTGAGTATTTAAAAGGAAAATCTCACTAATATACTTGTCTGAACATCTGAAAGGCAGGAAAACAGCTGTGTATTGATTGACTGCTGATAATTGACATATTGCTCTGTGTACAATTAAACTTTTTTCAGGTAACAGCAGAGAAAATATAAATTGAAATGTGAGATAATAAAAGCCTGAAAGGTAAGAGAGAAGACAATGAAAATGCACATTTTATTAATGATATGTAGAAAAAATGCAGTCCCTGAAGAAATAATGCATAACATCTCAGCAGTAGTCTCAGATTGACAAGATGTTGACGGCATTCCCAGTATCTGTGAAATGAGGGAGAAGAGCTTTCTTCAAATGAAATTTAGGAATTTTGTTTTGACCATATATGCAAATTTTAACTCAAACTTCTGGAGTCAGATCCAGAAAAGGAGAGGAATTGGATTAATTTTTTCAAGTGAAAATGATGATGGAAAGGAATCAAGGATTCCAGAAAAAATCTTAGTGATATATTGCAGAAATTTTGGGGATACCTTGAGTAGAATTTAAAGAGGCACTTGAAATGGTAGCAGAATTAGGATAGGGCAAAAGTATGGAACCTAATAGAAAGACAAAATTAACAATAAAATACTATCTCATGGACTCAAGGTCATCTAATAGACTAAGGAAAGCAAGGGTGGAATATTGATTCTGAATCTTGCCCAAGAGAAAGTTATGAAAGACATTGAAGACAGACACAGGTTTTGTAATAGGATAAGTTAGCCTACAAAATTTTTTTTCCTGACATAAGAGGAAAAAAAAAGAGCTTACGAGTTTTCAAATTTACCCACAGGCAGCCAGAAACTATGATTTAAGTCAAAGAAAGAAGGAAACATGATGAAAAAAAATAATACCATTATATATAATCTAATTCTACTGGAATACAATTTCTACCCATTGTTCCTCCTGTTCCTAACCTTATCTTGCTTTAAGTGCCATTCCACAGACACACTCCATCCTCTATCCTTTACTGAAGATTTTCATGTCCTCTAAGGGAGATAAAGTGATTAGAAAGTTTAAAAAGTCTGAATTTCAAAAATGTTACCATTTGAAATAAAAGATATTTTATTTTAATGCATTTGAAATCTCAGATTAAGATTACGTGTCCAAGAAATCGATTTTGAAAGCTAAATGTTGATTCAACTTCAAACATGAAGCTGTGAACTTTTGTTTCTAAAAGAGGGTGGTATATCTGTATGTCTTCATCTCCCAGGTTTTTCATTAACTCAGAATCTGAAGGGCTGGGAATAGCTTTATTGATGATTCTACAATGACTATGACTGTTGAATACCTGGTCTGTAATATTTCTGGGAAAAATGTCTCTATTCCCTGATTATTATTGCAAGGTATACAATGCCTGCAAGTGCTCCAGCTCTGTCAACCTTTGTGGTCTCCACAGAGCTCACTCTGGTTTAATGATGCCTTTCATGTGTTGGGGGACCTAAAGCAGATGCAGCACTCAGACAAGGTGCTGAGTAGGGGGACACAACCCCTTCCTTTGCTCTGCTGCCCACGCTCTCCCCCTGATGTTGGTCACTTCAGCTTCTGAGCCCTGCTGGTCCAGGGCCTTTTCTGCAGGGTGGCTTCCCCATCCCTCAGTGCCCACTGTCCAGTGTCTCTCCTGCAGCACTGTCAGGGAGTCCCTGCACTGGCCTTGGTGATTTGCTTCGAGCTCGTTTTGGAACTCCTGTTTTGGGCTTCCTTAACCGCAGACATCCTCTCAGTTTGGAGCTGTCTGCAAAACTTTTTAACAGGGAATCATTGCCCCCATGTCCCTGTCAAAAATGTTTGAAACAGAGCAGGCCCCAGGACAGAGCTGGCAGTACTCCACTTGCTCCTCATCTCCAGAGGAGGTCCCATTAAGCTCTACCTTCAAAGCACAATCATTCCATTTCCTCTGTGAGAAGTATTTATGCCTTTTTTTTTTTAAATTTACATTCAGCGGTTCAAGAACATTATGAATGCAAATATTTAAAAGCTGGATGTCAAGAGGGTGGAGTCAGAGTCTTTTCAGTGGTGCTCAGTGACAGGACTAGGGGAAACAGGCACAGACTGAAACATCAGAAATTAATTTGAATATGAGGTAAAAATCTTTATTTTGAAAGTAACAGAGCACTGGAACAGACTGTCCAAAGAGGTTGTGGGGTCTCCGTCTCTGAAGATATTCAAAGCCCACCTGGATGCAATCCTTTGCACACTGCTCTGAGTAAATTTGCTTTACCTGGGGGATTGGGCTAGAGGACCTCCAGAGGTTCCTTCCAACTCCAGCCCTTCTGTGTTTTGTCTCATCTGCTTTACACCTGTTGGCACTTTTGTCCTTACTTGTATTTTGTTCCAGTTCCTTTTCCTTAGATATGTACCAGTGAATTTATTTTATTTCTTTATTCATTTGCAATTTTATGTCTTCCCTTCTATTCCCATAGCATGTTCTTTTCGCTTTTGGAAGACTACATGTTTCTGTGTTCCTTGAACAACTTCCCAAATACACAGTGCCAGCAATGAGCTCTGAAGTATCTGTGGCTGAAAAAATAACTGGATTTTATAGGAGCATGACTACCTCACTCTCTCCCTGCTCCCTACTCATTGTCTCCTCTTCAAATACATTTGATGCAAAAGCATTTCTATTTCACTTCAAGCCAAACACTCTGAATGTCCATAAGCTTGTAGAAGTACTCAGAATTTTTTCATTCAACAGGTATAATTTGCAGTGGAGTGAAAGTACCTCCCCAGACTGTTTCCACACCTAGTACAAAATGGCTTTAAGCAGTGCTTGAACACTGCTCCCCTGGCTGCTCTGCTCCAGCACAGTACTAACAATGCTGACATTTGACTCTTGCCTGGCTGCAGTTCCCAGCTGGAGCGACACTTCCCAGCCACTTACCAGGCCTGCAGGGACCTCGGACATGGGTGTGGTACCAGATCTTCTTTTAAGTACATCACTGCTACATTGACATTTTCTTAAAGCTATCAGCCTTCTCTCTTTGATGTGGAGATTCAGGATTTCCTTACACAGCAACTCTAAATCTGTATCGTAAGCAGAGAGTATTAAAGATGCTCTCGTGCTCCATGCATTGAGTTAAAAAGGTAGAAAGAAAGGAGGAGGGAAGGGAGGGAAGGAAAAACGAATTTTTTATTTTTACAGCATATTGTTAAAATGTAGCCTGGAAATTTGAATAAAACGAAAATGGGAAGCACCAAACCCCACTTTGGTTGAGGGTTGCATCTTTATCGTGCTGCAAACTAAGCTTATCCGAGGCAAAAAAATGTTCCCTTTTAAATTCCACTACTTGCAAAATTTTAAACATATCAAATTCAGAGACACATTTTCTTCATAAAGGAAACCAATATATTTTTAAGAAACTATACTTTCAAGTCTGAGAGTGTTTTTTAGGGCATTTGAGGAAGGGAAATTACAGCACTAGCAGCAGATCATGAGAATCACAACAGGCAGTAATGTAGGATAGCTGGAGCTCTGTCTTGTTGCTAGGTAGAGACTGACCATCTTTGTGAAATTCTAAGGAACACCACTTTTAGTTTATATTATTCTAGGCTGCACTTTTCTTCAGGCAATTATATTTTAAGGGAAGAAAACGTCTTAAAAGTAATTGGGCACAAAATTGCTACAGTAAATCCTTTACATAACTTTTAATGTTATACCCAACAGGGAAAAGATGGTAAATATGAAAAAAATTCTGATACATCAACTACTCCAAATATTTATTTAGACATCACTCATTTAAAGTATGCATGGCACACAGTGTATAAACCTTTGAAGTTTTCTATTTGTTTCTATCAGTCTCATGTACAGGGTAAATGAGCACTGAAAAGATAACCAATTTTAAGGCAAAAACATGAAAGCCTTAAAACTTTATTCATTGCATAAAAACAATATAGAAGCAGTCTTCAGTATATTTAGGGAGGTTTTGTTTTATTTTTTTCTTCCAGGCTTTTGTGATTGAAAAGATAATCAAACCAATCAATGCCTTCTCCTCTATAAAGCACTGAGAGCTCAGTATGTTTTCATTAGTTTTATGTTTACATGGCAAACAGGGAACACACAGAAGACACTGCATGCTTAGATCAGATTGCTTCTTGTGTAATTATTTTTACCTAAGGAAAAAGCTTTTCTGGCAGAAATGCATACATGTGGCTGTAGGTGGCATAGCAGTATAATTCAATGCGTTACCTCATGTTACATACTTTGAAATATATTGTCTTCTATTTAGAGACAATGGGTGCAACATTTAAAAATGCAAGAGAAATAGGTTTCCAGAGTTATTTCCTCTAAGCTCTGTCACAGCTAGCAGAGAACTGGGTGTTTTGTAGGCAGTAACAAGGGCAGTAGAAGGGTAGTAGAGGCAGCACAATTTATAGTATGATCATTGCCTTGTTATAAATAGTCAATTTCAAAATATTTTCCTTCAAAAATTAAAGTAAATAAAAGAGGGAATAATTTCATAAGCTATGAGGAAGGAACAATTTTTATATATATACATTGAAAGTAATATTGTATATATAATCATATATTCTAAGAATGCAAAATTGTTACAGAAATTAATGAATTCTATGCTATTTAAAGTAAATAAAATTAATCTCAAACTTTTAGTTATTAGCTAAACAAAGGCAGATCTAATATTGATGCATTATTTATCCAAGAGGATGCTCACAAATACTTCTATAGTCACACAATTGTATCAGAGATATACTGTTCAGCTGTTGCCTTTAATATTATCAGATTCCCAAGGTTTTCAAGAATAGATTATGAATATTGTATTTAAACAATTTGATAAGGGATTTCTTTTTCAAAGCTGTATATATATTCCACCATTTCAACTAGAGCAGAACTTTCAGTATCACTGATAATTTTACTTCTTCTTGAAGTAGAAATTTGAATTTCTTGGGGTAGGATTTGAATTTAAAAAGGGGTAGGATTGTGTACTGGGTGCATTAGTCAGGGTGTTGGTAACACAGGGTGCAGGAGTGGCCTCTGCAAGGAGAAGACATGGGCTGCCCTTCCCTGGACACAAAGGTTTCCAGCTGCCTTCAGAATGAACCCACCACAGGGCACAGCTGAGTCCATCAGCCAAGCTGGTGCCAACTGTGAAAACGTACTTAAGGGACAAAAGTACTACAGGGAGAGAGGAAAACAAAAAAATAACAAGTGAAAACCAGCAGAGGGAACACAAGTGTCAGAGGAGGAGGAGGAGAAGGAGGTTCTCCGTGCTGGAGCAGGTGTTCCTTGCAGCCTGTGGAGGACTAGCAGCAGAGCAGATGGATGTTCCTGAAGGAACTGCCTCCCGTGGAAAGCCCTTAAAAGAGCAGAAGAAAAGAACGAGGAGTGAAAGAGGGAAACCACTACATTCTGACCATAACATCCTGCTGTGCTGTGCTGTGCATTTCCTCACTGAATGGACTGACTGTAACCTGCGAGAGGAAAGGAGAAGAGTCTGGAATAAAGTCAAGCACAGGAAAGGGAGAGGAAAGGTGTCCCCCATACTTTTTAATGTTTGAATGTTTGGGGTTTTTTTTCAATTAATATTATGTCCAAAAACTCAGGTAATTTATTATGTACTATTTCACATCTTGATCCCTAGACTTTCTTTTCACTGGTCTTTTTTTCTTCCCCCAAACCTTCTGAAGTCAGTCAGAGAGAGTGAGTGGCTGGGTGGGATTTTGGCCACCACTTGGGGCCAGCCCAGGAGAAGGCAAAATGGTGCAAAGCCTGAGCTATGGCAACTCCAGAGGCATCAAAGAGTGGATGGGAAAATGACAGCTTCCTGCAGTCCTTGATAAGGGATTTCATAGCTGTCACAAGATTTCTAAAGCTGTATCAGTGTGTCAGTGATGGTAAGGTTTCCAGATAGATATCTTTGGCCCTTAAAATGATGTAGCCCTTAGGTCTCTTCTGTTGATGATTGTTGATGACCTAGGAGCCTATTTTGGCTTAAAAAACTTTGGTTCCGGTCATCAATTTGAACTCAGCCTATTAGGTATACTTTGGACTCACAGACTGTGATTTTCAGCTCCTGGACAGAGGCGCATAAAAAATGACACTTTGGAAGTATAAATTTTTGTAGCAGTAAGTATAAAACTGAATATAATATATAGAGAGGCCTTGCCAATTGTCATTTGTTGTATCAGATGGCCCTGATATTCTTCATGCAGGCACTACCAGAGGGGGTTTGACTAGATGACCTTTAAAAGTCCCTTCCAACCAAAACTATTCTATGACTCTATAATACTAACAGTAGGATCTGACTGACAACACTACAAGTAGTGGAAACTGCCTAACAGAAACTATGGGGGGGAAACCACATCCTTTATGTATTAGTGGAATTTATTTTCAGTTGTCTATTAAAATTATTTTGATCTTCTAGAAAAAAGATATACATATTTTAAGAAGGACATTTTAAACTAGAAGCAATTTTCATTTACATTTATTTTCAAATAATTTTTAAACCGTGGTTGTACACACAGAGAAAAAATAAACCCAAACCAAAATACAACAAAAAAACGAAAGAAAAACCACAACATAGCCTAGATGTTAATACAAATCAAATTATATTAGTAACCAGACATTTTAATTCCAGAAGAAATTTAGAGGAAACAAAAAATATTACTAGAAAAATAACTGAGTGCAACCAGCATGAACACTCTTGCAGAAAACAGTAATAGAGTCATGGGTAATGGAAACCAGCTCTCTTGTGCTTATTCTAGAATATCCAAAGAATATCTAGAATATCTAAAGAATATCAAATCCCTTATTTGAACATTATAGCAAAATGTATGGAATGAGACTTGAAAAACTGTTCTTCAAATGGTATGAACTCTCAGCAGCCAGTGACTGTTTATATCTGCCATAACAATTGAAAGCAGAATCAGCCAGAAAGTCAGCACAAAGCTCAGCTGCCATTGCTAGAAAAAAAAATTGAAGTGCATTATCTTTGTCTTGTGCCTGCCAAGTTCAGCTCTTTAGCAGTGACCACATCAGTCTTGGAATAGAAGGAAGAATGTATAGATTAGAGAGCCTTGTAATGATCTTTCTTATTGACACTTACATAAAGATATCGTCCTAAGCATTTAATATTGCTTGCTGATATTGAAAAGGTGTCTGGAAACCCCCTTTTATTTTTACATTTATACACAGTATCCATATGCATGCTAGGTTGCATTCAGGTACAGATGTAGACATTTATAAGTTACGTATGATCATGATCACCGAAAAATTTTCCATGCTGATACTTTCCCTACCTCAACAACTTTTCTACTGCAAAATATGAACAAAACTAAAGAAAAATGCAGATGCATATTTTGCAATCTGTTTTTGTTCATAAGGAAAGAATTGTTTGGGTTTTTTTTCCTCTGATTCATCAATTCTATGTGATTTCCTATGCAGGGTCAGCAGCAAAATCTGCAGCTAAAATTGCATACGTGTTCTCATTCCAATAGTCACTTTTCAGGGGCTTCTAGTCTTATGCAACTGTTACCTTTTCTTTTAAAATACACCAATTTTCTGCTCTCTCTGAAAGGAAACTGTCTCACAGGTGTTGGAAAGTAGTTCAGCCATGAGAAAGAAGAATCATTTTCTCACATGTTAAAATAAGTGTTTAAAAAATAAATTCAGCAACTATTTGAGTTTTGAAAATGTTTACATTTAATAGCATACCTCCATAAGACTCCATTATGTCCAGGAGTGTAATAGGAAAAAAAAAGAATGCTCATTGATTGAATTTTTATGAAAATAGCATCTGATTGCTGAAAAATGAATTATAATAAACAAATTTCATAAGTTCTGTTATTTTGTCTATATCAGCTGTCTTGTGGAAACATACTGAATCTATTAATGTGTGAAGGAAAAAGTTAATATTTTTAAACCCATACATTTTTCATCTTTCAGTAAATTCATCAATCTCTCAAAAGATGTTGTAATTTACTCATATTTCACCCCAGCTAGCATCTATTCAAGGGATTCTGTGCTAGGAAGACATAAATAGTATTCCTTATTTTCTGTCACAGCAGAGATACCCACACCCACTAAAAGATCTAGGCTGGAGAAGACAGGAAGAGCTGTGAGGAAAAAAATAGAATAAAAAGCCCAAACCATAAGCACTATGCTGTAATTATCTCAAAAATTACATGTAAACTCAAGATTATCAGAGTATCATTCTGCCATGCAGTTTATTTTAAGACTGTATGCCAATGAATGTTACTTTGACTGTGATATTTCATGAATCCAGAATAACCAGGACAGTCTCTTGATGCATTTCTTTAGAGGTTTTCCTAGATTTTCCAAAACTTCTAAAGGGACTTAGAGACCTTATGATTGGCATTATCTTTGTTAGAAAGACATGAATTTGATCAATAGTAGTCTTTGTCACTCAGCCACTGAGAGAAAGCACAAATATTCAGAAGGCTGCTTAAGAAGATAAATACAACTAATAGACAATTTTACTCAATATTTACCATTTTTATCCACACATGGTACAGGAACAATCTGCTTCCTGTAAAAATGCACATTTAGAGATTTCAGGTCAACAGAGTCCACTGCAGTTTGTCGAATTACAGGAATGCATTTGTTCAACCCAAAGTCAACTAAAAATCTGTGCAGAAGAAGGACTGGTAGAGTCTCTGAGGATGAGGCTCTGTGCTGGAGGCATGGTCCCAGGTGTGATGGGAAGGAATGTTCCTGACAGATCATAGGGCTCCTTTGTGCCTTGCAGGT
This sequence comes from Notiomystis cincta, assembly GCA_013398075.1. NCBI lineage: Eukaryota > Metazoa > Chordata > Aves > Passeriformes > Notiomystidae > Notiomystis > Notiomystis cincta. The sequence continues at coordinate 73,255 of VZRX01011070.1, forward strand.
AAACAATCTCTCTTCCTCTGGCTGCTAAAACCAAATCCCATTTTTTCTTGTCAGTTCAAGAACTGCCGTCAAATGGTCCTATCAAAAAAAAACCAAACACACACACCCCCCCCAAACAAACCAAACCAAACCAAACCAAACCAAACCAAACCAAACCAAACCAAACCAAACCAANTATATCTATAATTTAATTTATTTTATCCTATCACATATTGGTATTTATGGAATATATTTGTCAGAAGAGAAATAAAGTGAAACTATTTTGGTAATTTGTCCAAGGCCTCAGAAAGATTCTGTGCCTGCCTTGATGACAAAAACATCATCTTTGCTTTTATCTAGACTGTCCATAAACAAATACTATGTGAAGAAATGAACCAGGATCACCAGTATTTTAGAAGATGCATATATCTTTTTTATAATTTGTATTTGGGGTCAGCTTTTTTTTTTTTTAACTATTCCATTGGGAGGAAATGGTTAAAAATTGGAAGACTGGCAAGTCCCTTAAATCACACTGTAGCTGTGAAAAACTCTTGACGAGCTCATGTGAACAGCAGGCTCGTGATCCTCTGGCATGGGCAGAGTTTAACAGTGCCATTGTTTGATTCCTCTGCCCAGGTGCTGCTTTGGGCATCTCTCAGTCAGTGAGGTAATGGAATAAATTTACTCTTTATGTTCCAGCCACGAGTCTGTGGTTGTTCAGCTGCCTGTGTCAACTCACACACGCTCATTAGCCACAGCTCTGCTTGTTTGTTGCTGCAAAATATCTTTTTAATGAACCAGAGTTTAGGAGTGACAAAGAATACCTAGCATCATATCCATTTTCATGCCATATATCCACAACAGTACTCCACAGACACTTCAATAACTTTTTCTCCTGGTGGTCCATTTGTTATTGGACTTGGGAAGTGCCATTTGCAGGAGTTCTCAGACTCCATGAGGATTATGTTGCCTCCATTTCACATGACAAAAAAATCAACAGCATATACAAAATGTACTACCACTTTTCACAGTAATTTTCACCCTAACCCTTCACTTTGCTCTTGGATTGTAAAAATACATGTTCAGCATCCAAATTTTTGTGGGGATGTCATCAAATTAGTAATTTTTAGGGGTGCCTTTTAAACTATTTCAGTGAAAAATCAAGAATGCAGATAGTGCAATAGCTCATGTGTTATTTATTTAGCAGTGAAGCTTAACTGGTTTTTTGCTGTTCACATATTTTCAGCTCTTACAGCAAAATGTTTTCATACTGAAAGTTAACCTGATTTATTTTCCACCAATTAATATATTCATAAAATATAGTCTCTTCAAAAGAATATTGTGAATTTGAAACATTAATGCAATGAAGGAGTTTTAGTTGTGACCTTTCTCAGTAGATGCAGCCCTGGTCTGGAGGTTACATACAAAGTTCACTGTCTCTTTGCTCTGAAGGACTTGCATAAGAGCTGGTGTTATAGCACAGAAGTGTTTTGGAGAGATGTGTTTCCATTTGCCCTGTGCATTCCAGAACACAAAGGATGAATCATGGCACCTTGGGACCTTGCTTAGTCATGGCTGATCTGTAATCAGAAGCAAAATCACCCTGTCAGAGTGCCAGGCACTGCAGAGGCTGACCTCGGGCAGGCCAAGGCCGTCACATTTACAGGGGTCTCTGGTGGGGCATGAGCCCAGACACAGGCAGTGACAGTGTGGCAGTGACAGTGTGACAGTGACAGTGACAGTGACAGTGACAGTGACAGTGTGACAGTGACAGTGACACCACCCCTTGTGAGCAATGATCAGATATGGTACCTCTGGAGTTCCTCTGGAGCAGGGGGCACTTGGCTCTGCCTCCCCAGAATAATGGCTCTGCAGCTGGGGTCTCTCCCCATGGGCTGGGGTGTTGCCTAAGGCAACTCCTGGGGAGCCCTCACCTGACTGGATGGGTGATTGTGCATTCCGGGTTATGTTTTATAAAATATTGAGAATGGTTAAGTCAGTCAGGTAGTATCAGTTCCATTTGTCATCACAAATTTCTAGCCAAATGTTAGCAGATCTTTAATTGGTTTATCTGGTTTATAAAACAGATCTCATTTGAGTATAATATTTGTCTGAATTCTCAAAGATTCCACAACAGTCAGACAAGACAGGCTTTTTAAAATGTTGCAGAAAATGCTGGAAGTGGTCATTTCATTTCCTCCCACAGAACACCTTAACAAAAATTTAGAGTCCTAAATACTCTAAGTATACAAATGTCTGGAAAAACAAATAACAGTGAGAATAAACTCATACAGAACAGAAATCAGAAAAAAATACGAATTTTCTCTCAGCAAAATTATTGTGTGCCAGCTCTGTGAAACATGTGCTATATTCACCACCTGAATATTGGGTACATTGCAAATTGAGTCACTTCTTACCTCTAAAAGAAAACTCTACCCTGTATAACTGTGTTGTTATGAACAGATCTGGGGCTTTGTTTGCTTTGTTTTTTATGTTTTTGTTGTTGTTTCCAGATGGAAATGTGGATTTAACAATGTAAACAGTTATTGGATGAGTATAGCTAGGCTGGACTGAGCTCACAGCGTTCATGTTGGTGGCCTGGAAAGTCTGCAGTTTAAGAACCATGACCTTCTGTTTCCTCCCAAATGCAGTTCATAGCCCAGGAGTACTTCAGTGTTTCTCTACAATTATGCCTGAATTCATATTATGCCCTGCAGGAACTAAAATAAAATTAAGTTAGTGAAAAAAAAAAAAGAGTTCCTGATGTTTCTTTATTGATTTGTCTCTCCATTCTTCACTTTCTGTGTTCCCACTACTGATGTGTCCTGACCCCATTTATTTATTAAATATGCCTGATTGTCATGACTAAAGTAATATCTTCTTGAATTTACCCATCTCTCCCTGAAGTACTGACATTCATGCTCTACTTCCCCTATATGAATTCCTTAAATGGGAGATAAAGATTCCATTTTAACTATTGGTATCAATTACTGTTCTGCCCTTGGCACTGTAAGTCACTAGATTTTACTTAAGTTTAGTAAGAAAATTTATGTGGCTTTCTACAGACAATTCTTCTGTGTATACAAACCCACCCTGTAGGTGAAAGGGTGACCTGCTGCCACTGAATTAGCCCAGCTAACATCTCCTGAACCCCTGGCCAAGGGAGGTCTACTCCGTGGCTTGGCTTCAGACAAGAACCTGATATCAATTTTGTTTCTACAAGGAGTCAAGTGACAGTGGTGACAGGTTGAACCTGGAGTCTCAGGGGAAAGGATGTAAGTTCATCCTTTTAGGATGCCCAGCTGACAGAAGTTGTCTGTTCCTTATTGGTTTCCTTGACATCTTTGATTTCTTTCACTTCAGATTTACCATTCACAGTCATACAGTATTTTTAAGATAGCTTCTAGGTAATGTCAAAGAAGTGGATAAAGGCTAATTTGTCCAATTTTTATTCTGTTGACTTTTGCCATAATTTTTATGTAGAGATTTTGAAGAAATCTGAAAATTTTTTTTGAGAGCTGAATGTAACAGCCTTTTGCATTTTCAGACAGAGAAATGGGACAACTGTGCCTTTCACTTTGCTTTCTAACTGCAGCATTAACTCTCTGAAGGAAATATCTAGGTTCACGAATCTCTTATCAGCTCTAGATATAGGATTTTAACTCGTATTTCTACTTTTACTAGCCTGATCCCAATGGATTGTAAAGCTTGCTTTGTGTTTTTCTCAGATCCTCCAATGGGAGCTGTTTAGTTTTGGTATGTAACTAACTCAGTAAGACAATGAAAAGGGGAAAATGGTGCATTAGGGGCAGGGGTGGGATGAGGGGAAGGAAGAATTCTACTCTCTGGTGGTTGGGACATTTACTTATAATGGAGCAGAGAGGGTTTCCTGCACTTATTGTGACAATATGTGATTATTTTTTGCTGGATATAAATTGCTCAAACAGGAAATATGGAGGGTTCAATTTCATCAACTCTATTATGAAACTGAAGAATGAAAGGAACACACACCTCAGAAGAGCAATAACTTAGTGCTTAAAATATTCTCTTGATCACTTGGAATTAACCACCCTCCCCTCTAAACAACATAAAGTAAGCTGCTGGGATAATAAAGCCCTAGAACAAGCCCCAAGGGAATGCTCATTACCTGTGATTGGGAGACACTCCAATAAGACAGTGAAGAGAATGACTCTTCAAGGTCTTGCATAATTCAAATAATTGAGTAAGTTGTGATAGCGCCATATTATTTTACTATCCAGTGTTTCACACTGATGTTGGGCAGACATTAACAAATGGAAGTTGTTAAAATTAAAGAAAAAAAATAAATCTTAAGATCAAATCAATTTTCTTAAACAGGATGGTTGATTAGTGCCTAGATGATAACAAGAGTCTGCATCTTCACCTGGTTTATATGACACTTCCCAAACACTTTTCTGATAAATTCTTATAATCCAGTTGCCCCATGGTTCTTCAGCACATGCAAGATTTATTTCTACTGATTATCTGAACTAAATACAGAATAATTCCTAAATGTCCATCTGGAAAAGATGTGACCTTTACTGCATCTTCAGGAATGGGTTTGTATGGGGACATTTGGGAGGAAGAGGGACATACAAGGGTGGCTTCTGTAAGAAGTTGCTAAAAGTTTGCCCCCATATCCAGCAGAGCCAAAGGCAGCTGGCTACAGGATGGAGGCACTGCTGGCCAAGATTGAACCAATCAGCAACACCTGATGTATTTAAGGAAGGTAAAACATTGCTGCACAACAACTGCAGCCGGAGAGGAGTGAGGATATGAGAGAGCAACAGCCCTGCAGACACCAAGGTCAGCGAAGCAGGAGGGGCAGGGGGTGCTCCAGGAGCAGGAGCTGAGATTCCTCTGCAGCCCCTGGTGCAGCCCCTGGTGAGGACAACTGGCTGGCCCCTGCATCCCATGGAGATCCCTGCTGCAGGAGAGATCCACCTGCAGCCTGTGGAGGTCCCAGTGCCAGAGCAGGTGGATACCCAGAAGAGCCTCTGGCCCCATGGGACAGCAGGCTGGAGGTTCCTGCTGGAGCAGGCTGGAGGCAGGGCCTGTGGATTAACAGAAAGAGGAGGTCACACTGGCGTGGGTTTGCTGGCAGGATTTGTGAGCCCAGGAGGCCCAGCTGGAGCAGGCTGCTCCTGAAAGACTGCACCACATGGGAGAGCCCCACACTGGAGCTGTTAATGAGGAACTGCTGCCCACGGGAAAGACTCACCTTGGAGAAGTTTGTGGAGGGCTGCTTCCTATGGCAGGAACTCTACCATGGAACAGGGAAAGATTTGAGGAGTCCTCTCCACAGTGGCAGGAATAGAATTATGTGATGAATTATCACATTTCCCATTCCCTATCCCTCTGCACTGCTGTGAAAGAGTCAGTAGGGAAATCATGTGTGAAACTAAGCTCAGAAAGAAGAGAGAGATGGAGAGAAGGTGTTTCTTAAATTTGGGCTTATTTCTAATTATCTTTGATTTGACTGGTAAGAAATTCAGATAGTTTTCCGGAGTTAGGTTTGTTTTGCTTGTGATGGTAACTGGAGAATGATCTCCTGCTGTCCTTACCCGTAAACCTTTTGCTTTTTCTTTAACTCCCCTGGCCATATAATGGCAGTGACAGAGCAGCTTGGATGGGCACCTTTCATCCAGCCACAATCTACAATGTTTTATTGGGTCACTCCCTGAGTCTTATTTCTATATAGTTTGATCAATTTTACAGGAGGGAATGATGAGGGGAATTTCCAGAGGGAACTGCCACATTCATTATCCAGGGTGCTAATCAATGCATTTAAGCACCCAAAGTGGCCTATGGACAGTCTTGGGAGATTCTCTAGACTCTTCAAAATTCCCAGCTGGAGAGCTTTTTGAAATAATCAGTCAAATACTTCATTTTGTATGTGTCTTGGAGTTCAGTCAATGACCTGGTTTCACATCTATCTGCTGTTTCAAGCCAGTCCATTTTCACATCTGTGCACAGAATCTTTGGCACATTCCTGGACTACCTAGGGAACCAATGAACTGATACACTGGGTGTGAATGTAGGCATAACTCTGATAAAGGGCTACGCTACAGTTCTAACTATAGAATAACTTGATTTCCATACTCAAATCTCTCTTATAACATAAATCTCTAAGCTTTTGCTACACTAAACTTGCTAGCTTTGAAAAAGAGAAATGACCCTCTGTCAGGGAGAGAATTTAAGCCTAAAAGGCGTCCAGTTACATTATAAAACATAAAATTTCATCACTTGTCCTTCAAAACATCTCTCAGAGGTATTTGACAGTGTATTGCTTATAAATGCAGTAAGTACTAGCTGTGATTTTAGTTACCTTTTAGGTAACCAAAAATGTCACTGACACTTTTTTATATCCTTGGCAGGACTCAGTGACATCCTTTTTATAGTAGTTCTGTCAACAAATAGCTTCCTTTTTATCACCATGATATGTTCTTTTGGGTGTTACTTGCTGATAGTTTTGCACTCATCTTCTTGGACACTTTTGAATGGAATAATCAAGCACACCTTTTTCCCAGTAATATGTACATCTTTGAAGATGCAGTTTATTTCCTTTTACCATTCTTTGCTCTAGCAGGGAGCACAGGACCTCAAAAAGGGTGCCCATCTTGTTTCTCTTGCTCTTGTTTTGTTCTTGTTCAGTGACATGAATAAATAATAGTATGAAAGCCCTAAGGGATAGACACAATATGCAGTATCCAATCTGCAGGGAAAAATCAGTTCAAGAGCATGACAATTAAATTAATAATGCTGTTTACATGATATACCTAAAGAATCCAGCAGATAATATTTAAAAGTTTCAATTTTTTCCAATGTATATAAATAACCATCAATAGTTTATATAATGACTTCCTTTATTGGCACTCTGAATATTGTTTCTGGATTCTGAATTGAGTAATCATCAATAAGTGAAATCTGTATTTTCCTTTCTTACACATTGGATTGCATCATATTCACCTGTCCTCCCTCCTTCCAAAAGGTCCCAAACAAAACACCATAAATTCTGATTTAGTAGCTTTGTTAACAGACTTTGTTTTATGCTGTACCACTTTCTATAGAGATTTTCTTATATTTGAGATAAAACTTTACTCGTCTCATTTCACCTATGAAACAAAATCTTAAGTGTTTTATTTTCTTGTGTTCCTTCTTTACTTTTTATTATTTATTGTGGTCTCTTTTCTATTTCTTATCCCTTTTAGTACCACCCTGAGATTAGGTCAGTTGGTTACAGTGTGGTGCTAATAATATCAAGGTGGTGACTTCAATCCCTGTTACAGGCCATTTATTTAAGAGTTGAACTTGATGATCCTTGTGGATCTCTTCCAACTCAGAATATTCTGTGAATCCTTATCATCACTTCCTGTGAATCTTTGGACATTGCTTGGTTTCTCATATCTGCACTTTCATTTGAAGTACCAGAGCCATTTATGCAACAATGCTAATTCTATGTGACTGTAGGAGCTTGACCTATATCAGGGATATGTTGGAAAAGGTGTTTTTTAAAACTATACTGTTCAATACTGTCATTATTAGTTTTCTAATCTATTTTCTGGAAGAATTTTATCAACTCTGCAGTCCAAATTTGTATTTGACAGTGTAAGATAACCCCACTGAAAGAGATCTCTTGGAACCCAAAGCTTCTTAGCACAGGTAGCCATGTCAGGTGACCCTTGTAATAAACTTGTCTTTCTCATTAGTCATCTTCAGTTTGTTCATATTCAGTTTCATTACCTCCTCTTAGAAAAAGTGACAACACACATGTACTACCTGATCTTTATTTTTATTAAATTTCTTCTTAGGGCAAAAAGTACCAAAGCCTATAGGATGTATTTATTGGATATTTAAAAAGCCCACAGAAAACCAGCATCTGCTTGTGAGTTCTAATTTTCAGTAATTTTGTCTGCCTGTTTAACATCCAGCATAAATTTTCTTTTCTACAAAATATAATAGCTATTAAGTTTGACCTAATGCTAATTTAAAGTATTATATCCCATTTATTTTTTGAGTTTCATTATACAAATACTGGTTTTAATTTTATGTTCTTTTCCATCTTAATTCCATTCTGTTGGACCCTATTAACACAACAATTTCCATTGACAAGGTGTTCAACAATATATGCATGAATGTAAAAGTGAAATTATTGCAATTATCATTTGTCATTTCAGGCATCAATATTTCAATGAAAATTTTTTCCCTACTTCAGTAACCATCTTGAATTCATTCTTTTCTCAAGGTTTTATTAGCAGGTTTTTTGTAATATTATTTTCCTATGATTATTGCTAATATATTTTAATTTGAAACAGCATTAAGTAAGCCCCTTCATTTAAATCTTTATTTATTGGAATGATATATAACAGTTTATCCCTAAAAATAATATAATTTGCCACACACTCATTTTTTTTCTTTCCAAAGCCTAATGGGGTTTCCTTTTAAACTTTTGGCTCAAAATATTTCCTAAGCATAGAAATTTAATAACTAGCTCTTTATGAGAAAGATATCTTGTGATATAAAATTTCTATCTCTTTAGCCACATCTCTTTTTGCACACTGAGAATTAAAACCAAGTAGACTGGTGGAGAAAGAGATTTCTTGGAGGTGATGCAAATGAACATTTGGACTGAAGAGTTGTATTTTCAAATACATAATTCACTTAATACACTAAGATAAAAGGGCATTTTGGCATTTGAGAACTGAAATTACAAGGAGTTCTGTTACTTATTGAGAATTGGTAACTTTTTTATTGATGCGTTGGAAAATATGGTGAAATATTCATACTACATTAAATAATGCACACTGGAAAATGTACTACTGTAAAAGATCGACAAGAAAATATGTCCCAGGAATATGTTGTTTACAAGTTGTTTTGATGGGCTCATTTAGGGATTAGCTGAGGAATTTTTTTGGGATTCAAGAAATAATTTAAAAAGTTCTTCATTTCCAAATCCATCTAGTTGCTTTTCTTATTTCAACATTTCAAAGCATCAAAGTCACATTATTCAAAGAGCATTTTCACTCTTTTCTGCCTTTTCTGCTGTAGCAGTTAAAAATTCTGAGTTGCCTATTTAGTTACTACCTAAAATTACATAATATCAGGGAGGTCATTATAAATTGTCTCTGAAACTCCATTTTCCATTGCTGTTCTTGAGAATGGAGTTGTTTTCTTTAAGAAAGAATGGAAACAGAGGATAAAATCAGAACCTGAGAAAGACAGGAATGTTAGCTAATTTCCCCTACAGACCCACTATTTAAATGTCTTAAGAAAGTCAGGTTGAAAGCTGAAAGAACTGATATAATCAGAATATCCTGTAGAACAGGAGCCCAGAGGACTATAAAAGCTAGAAAAAAAGGAAGATGCTGGAAAAGAAAATAAGAATGTCAGATCAAGTTTGTATTATTCTTCCTGAAGTGTAGTTACATGATGTGAATCAAATTAATGACAGTTTAACTCTGCAGCATGAAATAAAGATTTCTGAAGGCAGTGAAGCAAACTGAGTGCACTGCTATTATTTCTTGAGTTTCTGCACAGAAATGTGAGGCACCATAAGACAGATTTAAAACTTCAGAGACTAATTAGATCTTCAGTAGAACTTCTCATGCTGTGCTTATTTTTAAAGCATCAGTGTTTTACATCTAAGGAATAAAGCAAAATCCTTTTATTTGTTGTTGTTTGTTTGTTTGAGCTAGGTATACCAATATCTTTAAACCATCTGGGAAGCAGAAGCACTTGCAGCTAAGATTTCATTGATTCTATGTTTAACCCAGCTTAACTGTTTTCTAATTTTAATGCCAGTAAGAACATTAAGATTGCAAAATCACACACTCAGATTCAGGAAATGTCAGAATTAAGATTGCCCATGCAAATGTTATTTGCTAACCTTTGTGAGCATACGTTATGATACAATCTTTAATTTTTTGGATACAATCTTTAGTTCTTCCACAGGACACCTGTCTTGCTCAGGGCACATGCTTATGTCTTAGACAATTTTTCAATATTTCTCTTTTCTCTTGTCATTCAATATGTGGCTCTGGCTTTTTACCACATGTTATCTTAATTCTGCACTGAAACATGACTATTGACATCTTGATTTTTTTATGGATTTCACTACCAGAACATCTGGTACTTATAAAGCATTAATCAATTTGTCTTCACAACAATATCTTTATAAACTTTTCAGTGTGCATCCATCTGATTTTGTCCCTTACCTACTTGTCCTCCCCAGTCATCCCAGCTTTTTTGCTCTGATTCTCCCCCATACTTACTCCCTTCTGCTCCAGTTTTCTTATCTCCCTCCTCACCACAGGACACTCTCATGCTACTTCTTCTCCACTCCTTACTTTTTGAGTGCCAGCCTGTTTTCTTCTTCCCCTCCAGGCCACGTAGCTCTCCTTTATTCACTGCTCTCTTCTTCCCCGTTCCACAGACACACTCCTCCCTGTCAGCACAGTAGCTCTCCTGGTTGTCTTTGTGAATGTTGTCTTCTAACATGGCATTTGAAAGCCAGATTCATATTTGGAAGCAAAGACTTGGCCAAATTCCGCGATGTAAAACAGATACCATTTTCAGCGAATTTCATTGGCAAACTTTAACAGACCTCTACAGCTTTTTTAAACATGCATAAGGCAATTTTAGGAAGTGAGAAAATTGGGAAAAAAAAATGAGGACAGCAAAAGACATAATCTGCTGGATGATGGAAGGTGTTCCCAAATTAGCATTAGTACAAACACATACTGTGAGTAGTCCCATGTCTCAAGATGCAGTTGTAGCCAGGAGCCTTACTCAGCCCTACTTCTTTCAGGCTCAGCCTGCTTCCAGACATCCAGTGAAACCCGTTGCCACAAAGCAGGAAAAGTAGAATTCCTCAGGTAAGCAGGAATACTTTATAAACAGTGTATCAGTCAAGCTGGTACAAGCTTTTTCTCAAGAAGATACAGAGGTTTTGATGGATAAATTTCAAATAACTGAATATAGAACAGTTCCGGTTAATTTGTTAAATTTTATGGCAAGTATAATACTGAAAATTTTCCAGAAATTTAAACTTAGGTGTTATTTCCAAGCCTGCATCTCATGCAAGTCTGGATATGATTTCATGTGTGGAATTATATTAGTTACATAAATACTTTATAATATATTCCTGTCAACCATGAATTCTAAGCATTTATGCAATGGTTTTATGCAGTAAAACCTATAAAAGAAACTGAATAGAATTGAGAGACCAGGACTAGAGGGAAAGTGAGGGAGAGAAAAAAAGGAAGGAAGGAAGGTGC
>VZRX01011071.1:0-112461 GCA_013398075.1 Notiomystis cincta
ATAGAACAGCTAAAATCCTAAGGCAGTGCTCCAGCACAGAGAGTAACTGTTTTGCACAGTGGTTCTGTTCTGCAGATGCAGTCAGAAAACAGAGGTCTGGTGTTACGTTGAGGAGCTGTGGGGTTTTCATATGGATATTCTATGCTGCCTGAAGGTATTTACACTCATACAAACATGTATACATTGATATTTCTGCATCTGTAGAAAATTCCCTAAGGTATGATGATCCTTTGGTTGCTTTGCATCTTTGACAAATGGTCTGTGGTGGTGGTACTGCAGCAGCACACAGTTACCAAAAGAGAGAGCATGCCCTGGTATGGACTGCTGTGAACACAAATCCTGTTTAGCTTCAGAGATGTTCACCTTCAGCAGAAGAACGGTACAGGGTGGACAGGTGGGGGCAGTAATATCTTGAAGTACTGCATCCAAATCTGTGAGAACCTCTTTGTTTAAAATCTGTACGTGAACTCATTGAAAATGAATTTGAAAGAGAAAATAGCAGCAGCCTGTTGTGATGATAGAGATTGCATAGTATTTGGAAACAAAGGACTTCTGGATTAACATGGCAGAATTTGGGCAGCTTTAGTGGAACTGCTCTGAATTTATTCTAATAGAGCCAAAGGCATGGTTTTGCCTTCCACTTTTTGTCTTAGTTGATAAAGAATATCTGCTTGCAGTATCATAAAGTAAGAACTGTAGCTCCTAAATTTGTGGTATTTCAGAAAGAGGGTTAATATGGTACACGATAAAAGAAAGTACACAATTTATCTTGCTTTGTGACTTAAGATTTGAAAAGATTAAACCACAGCCTTTAAAACTCATATCTTAAATAACAGCAAAAATGTCATTTGTTTAAAAATACCCTCAAACAAACAAAAAACAAACCCTAAAACTGGGACATGAAAATGAGACATGATTTAACTTAATTATAAGCCTTGAACAAGGAAACAGCATGTTCTCAGAATACTTAATTACAGCATTGTTTTTAGGTTGAGGTTTTTTGGTGTGTGTATTGCTCCAGTCAGTCTTAAGCAGAAGGAATAAAAGGCAAAGAAAGCACGGAAGTACAGTAAACATCTTGAAATGCAGTTTCCTTTTTACTGGGAACCTATCACATGACTTGCTGGAAAAGATTTATTTTAAAAAAAATTGCAGTTCTTTGACAGCTGTAAGTCTGCTTCTTGAGAAATAATATCCTACAAGATCTCTCAAGCAGCACTACAATGTTTAAATGGTTTTAGTGTTGTATCAGTGAATTTAAGAAAAGAACACTGAGATGTTTGATTGCCCTGAAAACGTTACTCACTGACAGATGAGGACAGAAACAAAGTAAGTTTTTCTACTATTAATGTATAATCATTTTATAGTCTGCACTATTAAAGGTGAGAAGATAGTAATTTTCACTGAATTCTACAGCATGCAAAGCCAGTTGGGGTAACTCAGTCTAGGATGATAGCCTTTTTTTGGCAGTGTCATTAAGACAGAACTGAAATGGGACCAGCATTTCAGTTAGTCAGTATATTGAATGTGGCTTACTCTGTCTTAAAATTACACACATGGTAACTGTTTTAACAATAAGTTTCTGCACTGCCTTCTGCTGCCCAACAGCATGGGTCCCAGCTATCCCTTTTTGAAGTTGGCAGCAGAATATTTTTAAGAGAAAAAAAAGATCAGCTACTGTCTTTGAGCCAGTATTTCTCAGAACTCCCCCCCCTCGTGTTCTCACAGGTGAAAAAATCACTTCTGGCTGGATTGTGTACTTTCTATGGTAGGAGAATGGAAGGACTGGCATTTTTATATTGCATTGAAACGAAGGGTTGTCAGCTCAACAGGATTTGTATCAAAAATATATAGGCATGTTGACCAAGTTCAGTCATCTCTTAAAGCCAAATTTAGAATCGATTCTTACAGTATGCTGAAATAGGCGTGTGAAAGCCAGAAACTAAACTAAAACTCTAGTGTCCTTGTTCTTGTCTTGCAAAGCTTCAGCTGGGGCTGGCTGGTGTGAAACATTCCCAGTTCATGGAGGTGAGCTCGAACCCTCTGCAGCCGCTGGTGCAGTGGGAACAGAGCGTGAAGTAGGGTGGGAGTTACCCCTGGAGAACAGCTAAGGCCTTCCACGGGGCTATTTAAAAACTTGTTTAATTCCTGGTTTTGGGCTATGAGTGAAGGGATGAACCTAGCAAGGGCACACAGGAAAGCTACACTTTGATTTGAAAACCGTGCTTTGAGTTCTTTTTGGGAACTGGTGTTTCTGTCCCTTTGCCGATCTATGTACTGAATTTTTATAAACAAAATCCACAGCCCTGCTTTATAAGGAAACCACAGTACTTTGGGATGTTCGTGACGTTAGTTAGGGTTTTATATGCCTCTGTAATTCTATGGAAAAAAGGAGGTGGAAGTCTGAGGCCATATAAAAGCCTCACGACTCGAGGGAGCCAATATTGAGAGAACCCACTGCGGTGTTCTCACAGCTCTTCCTCATCCCTTCCCTGCCGTGTTCTACAGCTCCGCGTGCATTTGCTGCATCTGAGAGATTCGTAACCGAGTTANGGCCCCGCGCGCAGCCGCGCTGCATCGCCCTCAGCAGCGCCGGCCTCCTCCCTCCCTTCTTCCCTCCCCTCCTTCCTGCTAAGCGCCGGCCCCGCTCACTGCTCGTGGCGCCTGTCGCCATGGGCCCCGCCGCGCTGCTGCTGCCGGCCTTGCTGTTGCCGCTGGCGGTGGCCGCGGGCGGCCCGGAGGTGCGCAGCCTGAGGGGGAGCTGGCGGCTCCGCAGCGGGAACGGCTCGGTGTCGCTCCGAGCGGAGGTGCCGGGCTGCGTTCACACCGCGCTGCTCTGCCGGGGCCTCATCCAGGTACGGTATCCCGAGAGCAGGGCCTGGAGCAGCCCCGCCCGCCGTGGGCAGCCCGCCTCGGAGGGGAGAATCCCAGCCCCACAAAACACAGCTCCGTCCCGGGAGCTGCCCGCCCACTGCAGGGTTGTTCGGCGTCGCCGGTGCAGCAGCCAGGCTTCATTTGCTGGCTGCAGTGTCCTCAGTCCCGCAGAAGGCCGAGGATACAAGCGGAAGCTTTGCAGTATGTGAGACTGTGGTTTTGACGCGCAGCCAAGGTGCTGACACCAGATCCCTGCGATACCCTCACAGCGTGTGTGTCCTGCTTACCTACAGTGGAACCTCAAAAGAATGAAAACATAAACCCACCCTCCTGAAGTCTCACTTGTTGATGCGATAAGTTTAGGGATTTCAGGCCATTTAAAAAGCCATTTTAAAACTTGCAGAGAATATCAAAATAGTGGAGATCATTGACATCCATTCTGCCTAAGGAAAGTATGTTCTGAAACACAAGAACAGAAGTTAAAGGACTAGCTCCTGTCTTAACACTATGAAGAAGCTTTTCTGCTTCTGTTTACGCTTGTCTCTATTACATTTTTAAATTTATAAAGACACAGCAACCACTTTCTTGGACAAATTTTCAAAACAGCAGTTGCAGATTGGTAGCCAAGTATTGGGATACTAGCATAAGGTGCCTCTGACTCAGACCTGACAAGAAATGTGGCATTAATTGGGTTGTTGTTGAAATAAGATGCCTTTTTAAAAGGAAACAAGGAAAATGAAACATTTACCTGGAACAAGGAAAATAAATAAAACACAATGATGTTAACAAAGTCATCTATAAAGGTGATAAATACAGTTCTGTGCTGGAAAATGTACTGTCATATGTTGTGAGTATATCATGTTATCGCTCCTTTATTGTGGGCACAATGGTGTAGTTCTTGTGCATAATTTATTTTAAAAACACGTATTTCTCTGTTTTTATCCTTCAGCTTACTATACTCTGATTAGTTAGAGAGGTAAAAGGAGAAAGTGACACCCTTTGGCCAGGATAATTTTAGCATTTTCTCTGTTGGCACAGGTTGGGAATCCCAGCACTAATAATAGATTCAAAAGAGTGTCATTGGCAGATAGAAAGCATCAACGTTGGAAAAAAAATACGCTACGAAGGGATAGGCAGGGCTGATGATTTGCTGTTTTTAACGTCTATGTACTAAGTGTTGTGACATCTTGGACACAGAGAATTAAGGTTTCAGAAGGGCTTTTCTGTAGTTTTCAAATGTGCAGGGGGCAGGGAGATTTTACGTGGAGGATGGGTGAAGGGAACCATGCTGGTTTCTCTGATTCAAAAGTCTGGGATGTTTGGTTGTGCTGGGAGCTGTTGCTGCAAGAAGTGTGAATAATCATCCGGGAGAAACGGTGACCAATGCTTACTCTGACTCAGGCACGCAAGACAATGATGTAATGAAAGACNGTGCCTCTTGGAGGAAAAACCGAAAAACAGGCCGCCCCTTCGCCGCCTTGCTCGGTCAGGGCTGTGCGCGGGCAGCCGGCGCCGCTGCAGCCGAGGCGAGCCCGCGGCCCCTGCCCCTCGCGCTCCGCGGGCCGCGCTCNGGAGGGGAGAATCCCAGCCCCACAAAACACAGCTCCGTCCCGGGAGCTGCCCGCCCACTGCAGGGTTGTTCGGCGTCGCCGGTGCAGCAGCCAGGCTTCATTTGCTGGCTGCAGTGTCCTCAGTCCCGCAGAAGGCCGAGGATACAAGCGGAAGCTTTGCAGTATGTGAGACTGTGGTTTTGACGCGCAGCCAAGGTGCTGACACCAGATCCCTGCGATACCCTCACAGCGTGTGTGTCCTGCTTACCTACAGTGGAACCTCAAAAGAATGAAAACATAAACCCACCCTCCTGAAGTCTCACTTGTTGATGCGATAAGTTTAGGGATTTCAGGCCATTTAAAAAGCCATTTTAAAACTTGCAGAGAATATCAAAATAGTGGAGATCATTGACATCCATTCTGCCTAAGGAAAGTATGTTCTGAAACACAAGAACAGAAGTTAAAGGACTAGCTCCTGTCTTAACACTATGAAGAAGCTTTTCTGCTTCTGTTTACGCTTGTCTCTATTACATTTTTAAATTTATAAAGACACAGCAACCACTTTCTTGGACAAATTTTCAAAACAGCAGTTGCAGATTGGTAGCCAAGTATTGGGATACTAGCATAAGGTGCCTCTGACTCAGACCTGACAAGAAATGTGGCATTAATTGGGTTGTTGTTGAAATAAGATGCCTTTTTAAAAGGAAACAAGGAAAATGAAACATTTACCTGGAACAAGGAAAATAAATAAAACACAATGATGTTAACAAAGTCATCTATAAAGGTGATAAATACAGTTCTGTGCTGGAAAATGTACTGTCATATGTTGTGAGTATATCATGTTATCGCTCCTTTATTGTGGGCACAATGGTGTAGTTCTTGTGCATAATTTATTTTAAAAACACGTATTTCTCTGTTTTTATCCTTCAGCTTACTATACTCTGATTAGTTAGAGAGGTAAAAGGAGAAAGTGACACCCTTTGGCCAGGATAATTTTAGCATTTTCTCTGTTGGCACAGGTTGGGAATCCCAGCACTAATAATAGATTCAAAAGAGTGTCATTGGCAGATAGAAAGCATCAACGTTGGAAAAAAAATACGCTACGAAGCGATAGGCAGGGCTGATGATTTGCTGTTTTTAACGTCTATGTACTAAGTGTTGTGACATCTTGGACACAGAGAATTAAGGTTTCAGAAGGGCTTTTCTGTAGTTTTCAAATGTGCAGGGGGCAGGGAGATTTTACATGGGTGAAGGGAACCATGCTGGTTTCTCTGATTCAAAAGTCTGGGATGTTTGGTTGTGCTGGGAGCTGTTGCTGCAAGAAGTGTGAATAATCATCCGGGAGAAACGGTGACCAATGCTTACTCTGACTCAGGCACGCAAGACAATGATGTAATGAAAGACTCACATTTAACTACTCATACTAACTACACTTACCAAGTGAGAAGATGTGATTGCTAATTTAGCTGCATTGCTGCAAACTGACTAGTAATTTAGCAGTATATTTGGAAATGAGGATCATGAACTCTTCATGTGCCTGGGCAGAATCCCAAAACTGCACAGAGGCATGAGAGCTTATCCAGCCAGCTGGGCAGCAGTGTGTGCTTGGCTAATTAAATCCATGATGGTTGGTTGTGGTCACTTAGAACATGTTTACTTGAATACAAGTAAGAGCTTGCTCCAAACACGTGCTGGCACAGCCGGGTGTGAACCTGCTGTGGACGGGAAGCTGTTGCTAAGTTGGTGGTGTTATTGTCGAGGTGCTGAGTTAACCAAAATGGTTTGCTAGTGTGGTTACTTGACCTCTGGACTGGACCCAGCTGGTGTCTGGCTAGTTCCAAGCTCAGAATGAGATAACCTGTTTCTATGTATAGTTGTGTACAGGTAACTCAAGGCCAGCTTAAACCCATTCTTACTCAGTTTACAGAAAGAAGCATGCACACAAATTTGCACCAGGATAAGTAAATTGTTTTAAAACCACATTTTTGTTTAAAAGATAGAATACCGACCATACCAAAACAGGGGAGCAACCTTAGCAGATTTGAAATCTATTGCAGATGGTGTTAAATATACTCAATCCTTGTCACCATAGTTGTTGTATTCTGCAAAGCAGCAAGCCAGGGTTGTTTGGAGGGAGTCAGTGACATCATTCATTATTGCAGTATGAGGCTTTGTGCTCCAGAGCTGGGCTCAGCTGTTTGTCCTGAGGTTTCTTCACTGCGGTGAATGTGACCAAAGGTTTTCAAATGCAGCTGCCTAAAATCATGTTCCTGTATTGCTGTTTATACAAAAGCATGCACACTGCCCTAATTGTAGAGGCACAGAGCACTGGTTGCTCCATTTTTTCGGAGTTCATTATCTCTGGAAATCAGCCCTTTTTTATCCTTTTGTGTCAAGTATAGAAGTAGGAGATTTATTACAGACGCCTAAATACAAGTTTTGGTCGTAAGTATTTTTTTCATTTGCTCCTTTCACTGTTTGCAATGGAATATAGGACCTTTATTCATCTTACAGAAGATGTCACTAGATCAGTAACCTAGCCTGTATTCAAAAGTGGAGATAGGTCTGAAAAGCTGTACCAGGAAACAGGAGAACAAAGCTAGTACAAACAAAATCATTCTGGGTAGTAAGACCCCTATGTTCAGCAACCTGGTGAAATCTACATGCTGTTTTTCTGTGAGATTTGCAGGTGGCAAATAGCACTGCATCCTTTGCTTTTGTATCCGTGAGATTTTCAATGTGTTCACACCCAAGACAGAAATTTAAAGCAAAATTTGGAAGGGCCTACTCCAGCAATGAAACTTAGTGGGCATCTCACAACGAGGGGAAGGAGGGCAACAGGGGTAAACTGATGTGGCTTAGATTGCAAGAGTAGGCTGCAAGGAATTTATTTATCACTGTGTGGTTCATTTCAAATTTAGGTCGACACACAAACTGTTCTTGCACAGGGATGCTCTAGCTGATTGTGTGTCTGTAGCCTTACTCTAATCTGCTGTGCAGGCCATACACTTGAATTGAAAAACATCTCTCTGACGCTGAGGGTTCATTACTCATCTCTCTGGATCCTCTTAGCATTTGTTCTAGAGAGATCTTTACTCTGGCTCATAAAATATACATTGGAGGAGCACGTCTTTCTGAGTGCACCAAATGCACGTGTCTCAAAAAACCCTCTTGGGGAACACACTTGAGTTTCCTACAAAAGTATTATTTTCTGTCATGTTCAATCAACATAGTTCAAATGCTGGATTAACTGATAAAACCTCTAGGGCCAGGAGATTGCATCAGAGTATGTGCTTGGCTTGATTGTTTTAATAACATTCATTAAGACACTGTAGCTCTTACTACTATTTACATGTAAAATTAAAAAAACACATGAGAAATGCACTTAAAGAAGGTAATAGACACTTGAATAAAGTTAGTGCAAAGCTTCATTTTGAATGCAGACATTTTACAAACTTGCAGTGAATCTGTTGCTAACCCTACAGCTCTGGAAAAAGATTTGCCAAAATCATTTTGTCTGAAGATTTTGCTTTTGACCACTGTCAGTGTAGTATTTTCTTTCAGGCACTGGTAAGCCATATTATCCTTGGTAACTTGCATATTAAGTCTGTGTGCTGGAAGTAGACATCCTCTACCATTTACTGTCCAGGCTCTGCATGATGCCGTTTCTTGCTGGCAGGTGACTCATGTAAATTTTCAGTTCTGAGGAATATGGCTGTTGTAGCTGGATTTTCTCATATGCCAGCCATTTGCATTCATATATAAGGCTGTTTTTACTCATTAGTTGTCACTCAGATTTGTGTAGAGTATTATGAGAGGTCTGCAAGTGTGATGGAGATACAGGGGCTGGGTAACACTCCATTTTCTGACCTGTTAGACAAGGGCAGGCACTTGACAGAGAAGCTAACTGTGGTCTTGGTCATACTTGGATGGTAAAATTTATTAGAAGAGGCAGAAGTACCCCGGCTAATAGTTCTGTGTTTCTGGAAAGTAGTGTGGGGTTTTGTAGCCTTTTCTGCATTTGTATAAAATACACTGTTGCTTATTTTCTGACACTTCATCACAACTTAGATATTTTGGAGTGAGCCAGGTAACAATTCCATTTGGTATCCTGTGGTTCTAGTCATGTTAAATGGCATTCATTGATGGAATAGTTGATTGTTACATTATTTTCCTGTGAAATACAGATGCTCTGCTGGACTGTGAGAACATATGTGGAAACATTCAAAAGTAGTAAAACTTAGCATAAATATTAAAGGGCACTTATGTTTTTCTTATAAAAGCTTATGATGTTAAAAGAGATAAAAGTTATAGTGGTCTGTTAAATACATCAGAGTATTCAAATAATATTAAGCCGTGGGTATTAATATCTTAACTCTTTAATCATATTTGACTTAGTGTTCTGCTGTGACACATCTTGAATATTGACAGTGACATTCAGTTTACTGCTTTCTGAGAGCAGCTACTGAAAATTAGTTACTTTAGGAGGAACTTCCAAAACTCTCGTTCTGAGTAGGATCCATTCATCACTACTGTTAGTTCAGTCTGACTTCAAGCTGTGAAAATGATATAAATGTCCTGACTACTATTGCTTGTGATGTCAAGGAGCACGAGTATAGATAAGTATATATTAACTATTTAGCTTTCAGTCTGAAGTTGCCCAGAGCAGAATCATTAAAGTGTAATCATGAAACATCACTTGTAAATTTTATTTTGATAATCTGTTACACAATCAGAATTTTCTTATGGTGTACATTATAAAATATCAGCAGAATTAATTTTGTGAGAGGAGAGCGTGCAAGGGGACTTCAAACTAGACCGTAAGAAGAGCAGGATAAGGTAAAAGGTATCTGGTTTTTGTTCTCTTTGTTACATTTCGTTTTACTACATGCAGATCTTCCACCTGGGTACAGCTGACTCGGTCTGGTGTCATTCAGGTGTTTGTGCCGTGCCCCTCGGGACTCCTGGCGTGTGAGGGCCTGGAGGTGTCCCTTCACTGGGCCAGGGTGTGCCGGGCACCACTTGCTCGCTCACTTGGGCTTGGAGCCTCACTTCTCATGTGTTCATGTCTCATCCATTTCCTGCTTAACAGGAGAAGCTCGTAGCTTATATCACCGTAGCTTTTCAATATCCCCTTAAAATCATTGCAAGGAGACGCTTCCATCTGGGCGCTGGCAGTGCCTGTATTGTAGTGCTGCCAGTGCTTTTGAAGTCCTGCTGATGTCCTGTTATCCGACCTGGAAATTGCTTCCTTTGTAGCAGGGCTTTTTACCTCCCCTTAGCAGGTGATTTGCTGCTTGCTTACAGCGTTGAGGCTGGGAGCAGGAACAAACAGGCAGGCAGCTTGAATGCTTCAGATTTTTTCCCCAAATTGCAGGGAGCAGGAAAATGCAAGGCTGTTATGTTTGGTGGGATCTAAAAATAGCTATAGTTGACTCCACCTCTCTATGAATTTCTTCCAGGAACACACTGAGCTGTACAGCTATTGAATGTGAAGTGTATTTAATAGATGTGTAGCCTATTTCCTACCATCTTTCAATTTCTCCCTGTGTCTTTAAGTGTTTTAAATTTGTCTTTTTTTTTTGCATGTGCGTTTCTGAACTAAGCGTTTAATTTTGATGTGAAAAGATTTAACGTGGGATGGAATTCTCTTTCAGAGAAATCCAGACAATTTGACTTACTTGGGTACATCTTTCAGCACTCAGAACAGATGTATTTAATAATGAAAAAGTCAATAACGTCAAAAGTGTACTGGAGAAGTAATTCTATTTTCTTAGAGGACTTTGTTGTGGTCATGGGTTTCTCCTGAACTGTGAGAACTGTCTTAAAAGCATTACTTGAACGTTGCCACGACTGATTTTACAACAGTCAACATTTGTCATGGTTAAAATGACTGACCAGTTATTAGCATTTCGCAGCTTTTCTGTGTGCTCTATGAGCTGTCTTACTGGTTAGGTAGCACTGCTATCAGTAAGCTGTTAGGTTTTACATGAAGGTACACGGAACTGCGAGTTTTCCATCTAAAAGGGTGGATGCCTGTGAGTCAGAAGGGCTAATTAGCACCTTCTATGACACCTATTTTAGTAGTCAGTGCATTTCTTGAAGTTTGAAGGCTTTAGACTAGCAAAGAAGAAAGCTCCTTCAGGAAAAAGGATCTTCAGTACGTTCTGGGATTTAAACATACCACTCTGTAAACTCCTGTAAGAGCCCATTTGGCAATGATTTCTGCCTCTGGTAAACTGTTCCTACATTGCTGCTGCTAGACGACCAGTTTTGTGTTTTCCAGAAGTCAGGATTTTGTTCACTAACATCTCGGTATCTGTGCTTTTGTGGGAGAAATGGTGCAGGTTTCTTTTGTGCATCTTTGCCGAGACACTGGTGTTTGACCATTAACCAAATGTCTTTACAGTGTTGGTAGTGCATTTGCAACTTTCATCTGACGCCTTTTGTTAAATATTTCACACATACAAGTGGCAAGGATTGAAATTTAGCATGCACATTTTTCAAAGCATGTGAAATAAAGTAGTCTGTAATGTAAAATACGAATATGTATGTACATTTAAATATATATAAGATGGATTATAATGTTAAAGCAAGGCTGTTGTTAAAAATGTGCTTTTTAAAGTACATATTGTGGGGTTTCACAGTCTCTGACATTTGACACCTGCCTTTCATTATCTCAGTACAATGATCCCAGTTTCTTTTATGAGCCTAAATTTTGCATATTAGTATGCATTTCTTGGCCTTAAGTTTTGCATCTTAATAAAAGTCTGAGATATATTCCCCAAAAGTAATGGAATGAATGTCTTAAAATTCAGTAACAGTCCTAGTAAGCTCATGATGACTTAACTTTTAGAGAATACACTGTATTATCATTACAGAAGTCACAGTTTTACTCAGGTGACTTCTCCTTTTTGACTCTCCCCTTGTAGTAAGAAATTTGGTTGGTAGAGCATGTAGAGGCAGAGTGACGCCTTTCCCTCTGTATGAGCCCAAGGAATGATGTTTGTATTGCTGTAGGACTCCAGAAAGGTCTGTGCTGCTGAGGAGAGTCACTTAGATGTTGTGATTTTGTTCTGCAATGTAAATAGGTTTATGTTTATATTACAGACCCCATTAGTTGTAAAACAAATACGAGGTATAAGACAATTTTTTTCAGAAGATTTCAAATCCAGAATGTCGTTACTATGCATACTGATTCCTGAAATGGGGAGAAAAATTAAGTTCCAGCAAGTAGGAAAAAGGAAAAGCTGGGCAGATTGTGTTCATCATGAATTTGATATTCAGGGTGGGTAGTTCAATGTGTTGGTACTGTTAGAACACTCCTGTCAAAGCAAACCGTAATGCAGCTCCCCTCTCTGAGCCGGGCTTGAGCCATGCAGGCCGGAAGAGATTGGCCTTTGTTTCGGGGAGGCAGCTCCGCCGTGCAGCTGCTGCAGAGCTGGAACGGCGCTGTCAGGCAGGGACCCGGGTACCTGCAGTCGGCCATGGGATGGGACTCTGCCTTTCTGCACTCTGACAGGCACGGGACACTGCCTTTCTGCACTCTGACAGGCACGGGACACTGCCTTTCTGCACTCTGACAGGCACGGGACACTGCCTTTCTGCACTCTGACACGGGATGGGACACTGCCTTTCTGCACTCTGACACGGGAGGGGACACTGCCTTTCTGCACTCTGACAGGCACGGGACACTGTTGCCTTCTGCTGCCGTTGTGTGAGGTGTGAGGCAGTGAAGTGTCAGGTCCTTTAGGCTGGGTATGGGACGTTGTGACCCGCCATAAGGTAATAAATACAGGCAGAAAGGCCGAGGATGTGGCTTAGACCAGTTGTGCCTTCTATTCTTCTTAGGTAGTGTGGTTAAAGGGAGAAGGGCACATTTGGTGTAAATGCGATACTACCCTCAAAAGTGGTCATTTAGTTTTATACCTAAACTGAAATTGTGTTGTTTCTCCTTCTCTTTCTCCATCCCTTCACACACAACAATTTCATTTATCCTTACTGCAGCAAGACTAGCTGACAGGGAACAACTGGAGTATTTGCAATAACTTTAAACTAGAGATTTATTCACTACTGTCCCTAGAGGCCTAAAATGCTGTTTCTTTGCCTCTTAAAATCCTATTAGTCTTACTTTCTCCATGATTATGAGGGTGATCATGTTTCTGTTCCTCTCATTAAGTCACAAGCTTTCTTGATTTATTGGTTAATTTCCAGACCAGTAATTTCTTCTGTAAAACTAAATCCTGCTACTTCTAGTTTGAGTGATTATAGCAGAGAAGGTTTTGACCTATATAAATAAAGTCAAATATTACTAAAGCTTTGCTTTCGCATAATATTTCAAAGGTGAAAAGGAATATCAGGACTAACTAAAGTGGATTTTGCATTTGCAGACTGACTGAAATAAGAAGTGTTCATCTAATGAATATTGTGATGTTTTTGGTATAGTAACTAAATAAATCTTGTCATTTTCTTTTTGTTGATCTGTTACTAGGACCCATACTATAGATTTAATGATGTGATGTACAGATGGATCTCACTAGATAACTGGACTTACAGCAGGACGTTCAAAACTCCTTTTGACGTCAGGTATGCAGTAAAGATATGTCTAAAATAGTTCTGTGCCATCTTCCGTGCAGAATTGTAAGTTAATCCATCAGCCCAAAATCTGCTTAATGCTTTTGTATCTGATAAAACAAATTATGCAATCATGTGCAGCTGCAAAGCTGTTGCTACAGAACATTTCAATTGTTGCTTTTTACTTTTTTGTAATTGATTGTTAAAAATTACTTATGAATTGTCATAAGAGAATGATAATACTTAGCCTAATTGAAAGCTGTCCCATCTAGTATTTGGTGGGTATGTGAACTGCTGTGTTCTTGAACATACTGACTTGAGCTACTTCAGCTGTCATTTTAATTTGACTATTTAAAGATACAATGTAGCTACACTGAGTCAAATGTTTTTGCAGGTAGCTGAGGCAACTGCTGGTATAATAGTGATACACATTTTTACATCATCTGTCTCCTGTGTGTTTTTAACTCTGGGTATTCTGACAGTTTTTCTCACATGTTTTCTTCTGTA
This sequence comes from Notiomystis cincta, assembly GCA_013398075.1. NCBI lineage: Eukaryota > Metazoa > Chordata > Aves > Passeriformes > Notiomystidae > Notiomystis > Notiomystis cincta. The sequence goes on from VZRX01011071.1 coordinate 13,506, forward strand.
GAAAGTGGCAGAAGGTGAATTTAGTTTTTGAGGGAGTAGATACAGTAGCACAGATCCTACTCAACAATGTCACTCTTGGAAGGACAGACAACATGTTCAACAGATATGTAAGTAATGTGTTTATTTCTGAAGGTGCTTCTGTGTTTTCTTCAAAGCTCCATTGTTCTGAGCACTTCCAGTGCATTCAGGTACCCATAAAAGTCGGTGCTTGGATGCAGAAAGTGTTGACTTGAGGACTGCATGTGTAATCAGGTAAATGTTAGAAAGAGCAATGTACTTACCTTTTCACTAGCAACAGGGTCATATCTAGAGGTGAATATGCCTTGTCCTAAATGAGAGGACCAATGCAAGAGGATCAATTCAGCTAATAATATGTCTTGCTTCTTGGGATCCGTCCCAGCTCCAAGAAAAAGTAAGCTTAAATCTGTTTTATTAGCTGTAAATCTGCTTACTAATTGGTATTAGAATGGTGCAATGAATACTGCAATGAAAATGCACGTGTTGTAAAGCCTATGTAAGTGTTTTCATGCTTTTGGTTTTTAAAGAGGGTAGTTTATTTTTAATATGATACTTTGGATAACATTGTCTTACATTTTGAGCTTCACTTACGTCAGCATGAGAGTATTCATTACAGAATGATCTTGAGAGTGGCAAAAACATTCAAACTAATTGTATGGCTTTAAAATACAAAATTATTCTGGTATTAATGTAAGGAGCAATCCTTGCTTTTATTGTAAAAGAATCAAAAAACCTGAAGAGTTAAAGGAAGAACAGTAGTGGAATAACTAAATCACAAATGAAATCTGGTGTCTCCGTATCTCAGCATTTACCATTCTCATAGGTTTTACTGCAGAAGCACTGGATGGAGACATATGACAATCTGCCACCTGGGTCTGTGTGACCAAGGACAAACCACTTAGTTTTTCTTTGACTTAGTTTTACCATCAGTGAAATCAAAAATTTCATAGAGCTTTTATGAAATCGTAATTTTTTACTATTTGGAGAGGTTTATATCTAAAGGTTTGTTAGTAGCAGGCTCTGTAAAGTTAGGAAGTAGTATTATTTCATCCATATTTCTGCAACTTCATTTTTATCAGATTGTAACAATTTATGAAATGGCCTTCATTGTAAAACCAGAGTGTCCTGCATTAAATTGAGTCCGGGGTTACTGTGACCCAGGCTTCTGCCTTGTTCACCTGTTCCACATAGCAACAACATCTGCAGGAAGGACTCTCTGAGGCTCTGGATTGGGGAATGCTATTTGCTTTCTCATTTCCTGCTGTATGCTACAGAAATAAGTGATTCTAGCTGGGCTGCTCCCAAATTAGAAAAAATTGCCAAGACTTGGCTTTTCACAATTGTGCACTCTGAGCAATAAATGGGTATTAGCCATTGGAACCATAATGTCTTGATAGCACAGGATAATTCTGAAATGGAACATTTCTCCTTTTATCCAGCCACACTTAAGGGGTTTTTGTGACCTGGTGAGGAAGCCCCCAAATGCTTCATTTGTTGCTGGCATAGAATGTGTGTCTGTGCATTTAGGGGATGAGAATGCAGCTCATTTCATTTTGGGGAATGAACTACAGCTTTGCAGTGTTCATGGACAAGGCAGCTCAGTGCCTTGTGGTAGATGAGCTGGCAGCACAGTGTGAGCTGAAGCACTCCTGTATAGAGCAGCTTTATGAATTGGAATAAGGTGTCTTCCCAAAGATGCACATGAGTTCTAGATGGGGAAGGAGGATAAAGATTCTCTTGCTGTCCTTGTCCTTCAAGCACTTCTGTGTGCAGAGTGCTGCAGCCTGCAACAAGGCTTGATGTGAGGGAAGTGGTTTGCCCAGAAATATCTTCTATCTGGAACATTCCTGTGTATTTTCTTTTTTTCAGTTTACAAGGTAGCTTTTTCCTTCAAAACCAGAGCATGCTGAGACTGTATTTCAAAAGCCTTTGAATAATATATGTATGATATTAAAATCCCAATGTAATAGTGATTATAAATCTCATATATAAATGTCAACACTGTAATGGTTTTGTTCTGTGTTTTGTCCTAGAGCTTTGATATTACCAGTGTGCTCCAGGAGGTCAATTTTGTTGAAGTCCGTTTCTCGTCAGCCGTTTCATACGCAGCAGAGCAGAGCAGATGTCACAAGGCACACAGCATCCCCCCGGCGTGCCCTCCACCTGTGCAGAAAGGAGAGTGCCATGTTAATTTCATCAGAAAGGTAGGGGCAGAATTGTCTCTGGCTTCAGGCTGGGAAAGAGGAATGCACCACAAGCTGTCCTTACAGTTGTATTCTGAAACCTGCAATGTCGTTTTATAAGTAGGGCATATTTTTCATTGCAGCTTCCTTTTCCTATCCCCTCTAGAAACCTGTAATCTTGTATGTTGACAATACAAGAGATATAAGAAGGCCAGGCTTCATAGCTAAGTGATAAGAGTGTTTAAAAGGCTATTTTCATCAAAGAGTCATCAAGGAGACTTGCTGCTAAGAGGGCAGGATAGCATTGAGAAATGTGTAATCATTACATTTTGATCCACTGGGTGGGTTTAGCAATGTATGCTGACAATAGAGTTCACTGTTGCAAATACCAGTGTGTATTGCCAAGGCTGTAAAAATCTCATCCAAGCAGCTTTGTGAGAGTTTGCTGTTGCTCATGTGCTGTGCTATTTATACTGGGCAGCTCTGGCATGTCCCAGGAAGTGTTATCTAACAGGGGACCTATTCTCATCTTATTAGTGAAGTGTGACTTGTAAATACATATTCAGTGGAAACAGCAGTGTAATATAAATGAATGAAGCTCAGAAACTTTGACTTAAAATATGGATTCTCTGCTGTTAAAACTTAGGGTAAACTATCATTTGAGTAGCATCTTAGGTATTTCTGATAGCTTTGCAGCAGGTAGAGGCAATGTCTAGATGATCTTATTTTCTAATTTTTCTTTTTGAGTATTCTTGCACATTTGTCTCCACTTAAATGCCTTTCTTGTTAATTATTTTCAGACTTTCTAATAAAGTCTTTCTACAGTCTCCTCAAAAAATGACTAGGATACTGTAAATTTAAACCTGGAATATAATTTCCTTTAAGATTTGTTGATGTAAACATGGACTCCATGTTGTCCTGGAAAGATCCTTTAGGATTAAGATGCTGTCTTTATTTCTACTTGCTGCTACTTTATTTCTCTACATTTTAGAAAGTTTATTAATTCTTCCAAGTCCGCTGTGTTTCTCAGAAATCAGTGCAAGGAGAGGCTTGGAAGGAAAAAGGCATTTACTCAGCTGTAGTCTTATTTATAGAGCAAAAGAGGCCTGGAATGATTTTATGCTTCACTGAACTATACCTTTAAATTTGTAAGAAAATATCCTGGTGCTTTTTCCTCAGATGAGTTTTTTGACTGTGCTTGGAAGCTGCTCCAGAAATTTCCAGAAACATTTTGAGTTCTAAGTATATGGCAACAACAGCAGCTATGTCACATTTAAAAGTAAACAAACGTACTAGGACATTGCTATAAGCTGGCTGCTTCCCATCTGAAAGGAATGGAAAGCTGTTTACACATTTCAGGTGCAGCATTAAGTGCAGTAAACTTAACCAAATCTGAGTAGGAGTTTGTGGCAGAACACAAACCTGTCACTGCTAATGTACTCCAGTGGTACAGGCATATTGTTCTTATGACATACTGTTCTGATAGCAGTCTCTGCAGGATTTTTTAGTGAAACCTGCCAATCTGTCAATGATTCATTTATTTTTTATAAAGGGAGAATGACTTTAATTGGACATGTTTTCTAAGAATATGTTACCCCTGGTTTTCCATTCGAAATAGGTGCAGCATTTGCTTCCTGGAAGGCTCTTTTGCAATTTGATAGACAGGGAGGCTGCCTGTCAACTCAGGGGATAGGCCAGGCTTGTGCAATGTGGTTTGCCCAAATTAGTATGCCTCGGCTGTAAGTTATTAGTCTCTAAATTTAGAACTGTGTGTCACTGTACAAGACTTTAGGAGATCTATTGTATTTGCTTTGGGGGCTGGGGCTGTGTGAAACTTGGAGGGCAGCTGAATAGATGTTGTCAAGGGATTTGTTAAGTAGAGGTCTGACCAGGTTTGAAAACAGCTAAATGGAAATTAGTGTACGCACTCCTCTGCCTGAGCAGCATTTTATAATTCTGACAGTTATTCTGATGTTAGTACCAGAACTAAGCTACTTCTCAACCATGTTTTTGTTCCCTTTGTTTTTGTATGAGAACCATAAAAAGGGGAGAAACAGTGAACATGACTGAACTACACAAACGCACCAGACATATCCATTTCTCTCCTTGTATTACTCTGTGCTGTTAAAACTAAAAATAGGAGATAAACTATTTCATATATGATTTTTAATTTGAGACTGTTCTAAAATACTGTAACATTCCTAACTGTCTGCTTTCTGCTTAGTTTGTCTTTTACATATGCAATTAAATACTGACATTACAAACTAAGATAATTCACAGCTGAACTGAGAGTAATCTCCTGGATTGTTCTTTTGATCTTTACTGTTTGGGGTTTTGCTGGCACTTTTTTAAGTGGTATGCTAAGTGTTGTTTTGCTCTTTTGGTAACACAAAATTTCTCTGTATGTGGATGTTTAATACAAAATTATTTTTTTAATATAATACCGGTAGTAGCAGCAGAGTTCTTGTCGAGAAATAAGAAAAAAATACTGTAGGCTCTTCTGAGTTTATGGAAACGGGAAAAATTCTCTCAGTGTATGTCAATATTTTATTCCCAGATAGCAAATGTCTTTTATTTCTGGCACAGCATCAATATCTGTGTGAGACACATGCAATTGTAACATAATCATTCTGTTTTCCAGGAGCAGTGTTCATTTAGTTGGGATTGGGGCCCTTCTTTTCCCACTCAAGGAATCTGGAAAGATGTCAGGATTGAGGCCTTTAACCATTATCACCTGATTTACTTTTCTTTAACTCCTTTCTTCAGTAAGTCACTTTTGTTTTTTCTATTTATTGGTTTCACCTTTAGAATACAAACCATTTTATTGTTAAGCCAAATTAACTGTCAGTTTAGGAAATATTCTATGGGGTTTTTATAACTTTGTGTGTAGTTCTTTCCATAGCACACCTTTTTTTTGGTATTTGAAACAGTACTTCCATACAAAAAATAGCTATTAAAAGTGTTAGAATTCAGAATATTTTTTGCTCAAAATCCCCGAACAACTGCAGAAATAAATGTAGTATAGTTGAGATTAACACCTGTTCTCCAGTTTTGAAAAATTTCTTTTCTATTGGGATATGTTTTCACCAAGACTCCCTGTAAATATGTCTCACTTTTGTCTCACTTTCATTTAAAACAAAGGCAAAGCTGCTACGGGAATTTGGTTTTGTTTTGGAAAGACAAATGCACAATGGGCAGAGTTCGAAGAGTGCTGAGTTTTCAGGACACAACATGAAGTCTGAGAGAGAGAAAAGCAGTCCTGCTATGCAAGGATAATTGTTAAAGCTGCAATTGGAGAGGATAACCTCCTGCATTCCTGCTACCTAACTTACCAAACCGGTTTCCTCTCTTGCAGTGGTCTCTGATTTTCCTCTCCTTTGTCCTGAAGATCATTGCAGCTGAGTAGAAGTAGTTAATTTTCCCTTGAAACTTTCTGCAAATGGTGATATGCCCCGTTGTAGACCACCCACATGCTTTTTTTCACTGCCTGTTGAGCCCAGTCTTCAGTGAAGTAAAGGTTAGCACGTGGGTCCTCTGCACTGGGGGTGAATTTTGGCCCTTGGGAATAGATTTGTGGTGTATGAATAAAAGAGGAAGACATCACTCCATGGCTGCTTTTAAAGCGTCCCGAAATAGCTGCAGGTCTTAGCTAGAATGAACGTGACTGGAATTTCCATGGAAAGCCCCAAGCACAGACTGTGTGCTTTCTAAAATTTAGTTACAGTAAAAATCTTTTCTGGTCCCTCCCACATTCCCACAACTCCACCTTCTGGTAGGTAAAGTCTTTCTCTCTGGATAAGTGGAGAGAGCAAACCTCTTTCATTCAGCAGAGAGTGGCTTGGAACCAGAGCAAGAGCTTATTATTCAAATATAATAATGTTTGAAAAAGAAAGAGTAAATTAACAACCTGAATTTAAGCTGCATATGTACTTTTATTGTTCATTGGATTTAGTGTCATAGCCTTTTGACTACTGAGTCTGTAAAAGATTCATTGTTCTTGGTTTCTGTGCCTAGACCCCACAGTTCATGCAGATAAGAATAGGCTGGAATTTCTGTATGATTTTGTAGGGGAGGAAAATGCACTGTAATGTCTGACCCTCATAGGGTGGGTATTTTTTTAACCTTTTCCACATTTTAGAAAATTGGCCTTCACTGGGTAATGCTGGGTGTAATATAAACTTGGATACTCAATCATTGCTCTTCATTCTGTGAAAGACAATGAAAATCACCAGGACTGAATGGAATTCTTTGTTTTTTAGAGTGAGCTCTCTTTCTCTCGTTGAGGAAGGAGAGCTGGAGTATATAAATGAAAAGAGAAAGTAAGTTATTAGTAGGTTGGGTATACAAAATGTGTCTTAGTTCTAGTTTTCCTTGTTTGCTGTTTTATTTGCTTTTATTTATATGTTAATCTGTAATATTTGAAGTACAGGATTAGCCAGGTTACGTTAGTAGCTAGGCAATTCAATTGCTGAAGTTAGTGGGAAATCTACACATAGATCTGGAGTGCCCTTGACCTTGGCTCTCCTTATTCAGTAAGTTCTGTAAAAGAGAGGATGCTCTGTGGTAACTTCAGAGAGATTTCAGGGAAGTCATTAACTTGTTTCCTCCACGACACATTGGTGGAAGAAGGGATATAAAGATACAGCCCGTCAAGTCTAGACACAGTGGGCCCAATTCATCCCCAGTGTAGCTCCATTCATTTTGTCCAGTGAGTCTGGGATGAATTCAGCTCGTTTTCTGTTAATACTGTTTTTGTTTCATTGACAAAAGTGATTGTACTGGCTTGTGATTACAATCTTTCCCAAAGAGTACCATGTTCATATGAGTGCTGACTAAAAGCAAATACAATGTCTATGGGAGTTGGTGGGAAAAAATTCCTTCCTAATGAAGTGGCTGGTGTCAAGGTCTCTGACTTTTGTTGGTCTCTGAAAAAAAAGCCTGGATAGCTTTTGAATGAAAAAAAGAGTTAAGAAACATAAATCATATTGCATTGTTCTCTTCAATTTTACACAGATGTCAAATGCACTAAATAAGCAGATTAACCATGTAGGTATGGTTCAAACACAGCCTGAAAATGGTTAAATTTAATCTTGGGTGTTGAATTTTTTCTTTAATGAGAGATCATGTTAACCAATAGGTATATAAACATAATTCTTGAATTCCCATTTTTTGTCCCCCTTCACTTAGATAAGAGTGCTGAGCAGTGGTACCTTGAGGTCGAGTCTGTTTTTGATGTAGTCAGCTCCAAGCCAATTGCAGGTCTTGTGACTGTGAACATTCCCAAATTACAAACACAGCAAACATTCAGTGTGAAGCTTCAACCTGGAGAAGGCAGCATTGTGCTGCTTGTAAACATCAACAAGGTAAGGAGGTGTGTGTGGAAAGCTAGTTCAAGCCACAAAATGTTTCCCCTGGTTTCCAGTGTGACTTTCTTCCTCCATGCCAGTTTTAGGCCTCCCTCCCATTCCTTACTGTGTTCCTGACTTTTAACAACAGTTCTGTACCCTTTACAGGGTAGGAGAACAGTTCTTTTCCTTTCTAAAATCTGATGTCTGTGGAGCTATGTAGCTCACTGTCAGAAAGATGAAGCCTTAGAAAAAAGACCGCATAATCACTGGCCACTGTTAAATCACCTATCTTGAGTTATTTAGGTAAATAACCTTTCAGTACCCCATGTCACTTCACTAGCAGCAGGTACCTTACATGCTACTGTTCACTGGACTGATTGGGACCAGAATATATTACAATACGTATGATTCTCCCAGGAGAGAGTGGAAACATTCATCAAACCTCTCAGTAGATAGTCTTTCAGGTAAATAAAAGCAAAAGAAAATTTTGTGGAATAATACTCCTTACATTCACTTGTAGTCCTTTGGATAGGCAAATCTCAGGAGGAAAGGTACTCTAATGAGGAGTGAACTCAATTAAAAAATCAGGCTCTGGCCAGTGGGCAGAGTGGAAGCCCCAGCATATGCAGTGGGAGCCATACCTGATGGAGTTCTCCACAGGAGCTTCACTGCCACAGGACACATTTGTGAGTGGGTGATGTGCTGTGAGCAGGAATTTGGGGCTTCTGACAATAGTGGCACCTAATAGCATTTGAGGGTCTGTTTTCAAGCTCTTCTATATTTTACTGGCTCTGCTGATCTTCTTCGTTGCTGTGTGAGTCTGCATTTGTTCTCCCAGTTTGGTTGCATGATGTGTTTATTCTTGAGTTCACTTGTCAGGTGTTTGAGTGGAGGGAAAGCAAGCAGGGTGTTTATGTTCTAGTCACTCTGTGACTTGTGTACTTAATGTGCTTTGTTTTGTTTTGACACAGAAGTATAGAAAGATGCAGGGGTTTTTTACTGTTGTCATCTGACATGCAAGTTGTATGAGCAATTACCAATACCCAGTTTCATTTAAAACAGACATTAGTTTCTGCTTAGCCTTTTAATGGATTACGTTAAGCAGGCACTGCAAAGTGAAACTTCAAAAGTTATTTTAGCTTATTTATTGTCCCATCCCCAGCCTCGGAAGAGATCTGTTAGTACAGTGCAACTGCAACTTTGGGAGGAAGCACTTCCTTCAGAGCAGAGGCAGCAGTGTTTCACTATTCTTTGTGCACAAAAGGCTTTGCTGCCTTAGTTCACATCAGCTGGCTTTAGGAGAAGCCCCGAAATGTGTTCTTATGTATCGATGAGGCTGATGTAGCCCTTGCTCTGTACACAGACTTATGTGGTGCATGGTAAATACCGAGACCTCACCAGAAATTTATTTCTAATTAAGAGCTTACTGCAGATTATGTTGTGAAGTCAGTAGGTGTTGGAGTGGTGCACATCGCAGAGATGTGTATCAGTCTTCTGCAGTTGCCACGCAAAGTGCTGTGTTGCCAGCATGACAGCGTTTTGCTTATCAGCTAGTGGTGAGCAGAGGGGTGACATCATTAGTGGCCAATGAGACACCCAGTCGTTCCAGGCAGCTGCAAACACTCCCTTGTTGTCGAGGCACACGCTGAGTCTGTGCTTCCGTTTGTCTCCATGCAGCACTGAGATCAGTACTTCCTCGCAAGCAGTTATGGTAATTCTGTACTGGAGAAGCTGAAAGATATATTCATGATATATTTATGGTTGTGTCCAAGTATAGCTACAGCAAAACATATTGTTGGGCTGCTCTCTGGACTCAGTTTGTTTGAAAAGATCAAGGCACTCCTTGCATGACTGTATTCAGTGCTGATCCCCCCATTGTTTGGCTGCATGCATTATTGCTTTCTTTCCACAATTTTTGTGTTGTGCACTCAACTGGCAAATGCTGGCAACAGGATGAGCAGCAGAATTAAGCTGGTAGAGTGAAGATAAATATTCTGTCATGTTAGAGATCGTATTTCATGTTTATAAAAATTACAGAGTACTGATGATGTGATTAGGAAGCACACAGAGACAGAGCAGAAACCACTGAAAGAATGAAAGAGAAAGCTTGACATAAGTGAAGCAGTATGGTCACATATTACCAAAGTCACAGTTGAAAGGTCTCACTGCTATATATTGAATACTGCATGGGATAGATAAAAGGATCAATGAGAGGTGTATGATACAGAGCTCAGTGAACAATGGCTGCTCCTGACACAGATATTTGGGGTTTGGAGGAATAGTGTGTCAGTGTACCTCAGCTGAGAAATACCAGCTAGATGTGTGCATATGTGTCCAGGTGTGCTCATGGCCTCTTTGGACACGAAGTGATAGCCTGGACTTCAGCAGAAGAAATCATACTTCTCTTTAAATAATTTTCACCTCAGAGCTGCAGCTGGAGAGAGTGTTATCATATGTCCCCTGAAGCACAAAACCTTGTTAGCCTTGTGGTAATTCACTCAATGGTATCTGAGCCCCCAGGTGCTTTTGGTACTTCTTTTTATACATGTTACTCAGACTTTCTTGCTTGTATGTTCAAGAGTTCTGCAGTGGAGGCTTGGTGGCCAAATGGACATGGAAAGCAAACTGGATACAACATGACAACAACTTTTATGATGGAGGCAGGATGCCAGATTGAGAAGTTTTCAAAGGTGAGCCCTTCAGTTTAATTACATCTGGCATTGCACTGCTAGTGTTAGGACATCTGCTCTGCATAGCAGGTGTCTTAGAGCTCTTAAATGTTTTGCTGGGTTGTAATATGCATGTAAAAACACTAATGAGAAATGAGTTTTTTTAATGTCACAATATATGGCTATCTGTTTTCTGGTAGTCTTAGCTTGTATGGATGCCTTTACTTGTATTCTGCCTACAAGATGGCTTTCAGTTAATCAGAAATCTCAAAAGAGAAGAGATGTTTACTTAAGTTTTCTAGCTTATGAAAAGAAAAAAGCACTTCTAAACTTGATATACCATGGTCTTGGTTTTGTATCATGCACTGAAAAACCCCTTTAGATTTCTAGAAGATTATGCAAAGCTTTTTTACTGATATTTTTCTAACTCAGTTTGTAAAAAATTTGTGGGATAGACACATTCCTAAAGCCTAACATACATTTATTTATTAAAATGTGGTAGATGTGCTTCAGGGTTAAGAAGAGGTAAGATCTTAAATATCACTATAAAAGTAATATTTGGGCATTTTTGCTTAAGGGTTCCTCTAACACACTGGCTGTTTAATTATCTGTTTGGTTTTACTAAGAAGCCTGGAAGAGGTAATTTCCAATTGTCCATTAAAAAGAAAAATCATAGAGATTAGACCGGGCTCCTTATGCCATGAACGTGTGGAAACAACCACCTAAATGGATGCATTTATTAGGTGTTTCTTGTGTGTATTGCTTCATTAAAAATTAATCTGGTCACCAGGCATCTAAAGTGCTATTTGCTGTAAGATTAGTTCATATGAAAAAACTAGTAGCTTCTGGTGTTTGTAGGACTAGCCCTTAGTTTGATTATGAAGTCATGATAATAATTCTTTGCTATTTTAAGTATTCTAATTTTGGAACAATTAAAAAACCCACACCAAGTAAGCACAGCATATTATGCTTGGAAAAACTGGTTGTAGGAAATATGGTTATAAAGCCTGTAACAAGGAAAATTGTGTTAATTACTGTGTGAAGACTGCACAGTGATAGGAAAGGTAATAATTTCCATTTGGGTGCTTGTGTCAGAATATTTCATAGAGTTCTATGGCATATGATCATAGGGACTTCATGATCTACAACAAAAGCCTCTTCTTTTTTTTTTTTTTCCCTCCTTAAGAGGAAAGAGGGGGAAAAAAAGTTTATGCACCACATAGTGGGCATTATAAATTAACCAGCATATGAAACCTTTACAGCTTTATGGTATAAAGTCTGATCATCCTTTCTGTGTTTTGTGAATCTGTCTTAAATTCCAACAGACACATGTACACACACACCATCACCCCCCACCCAGAGTTGTATGGGTGGAAAAAGGCTCTGTATGCAGTTTTTTCATGTTGTGGCATAATTTTCTCTCATGTCAGCAGGACTGAATAGCAACATTCATATAGCTTAATAAGAACTTTGAGTAGTTTAGGAGATACAATCAGGGATTAATGTTCCTGAAAGTTGTTTTGTTGTCACTTCTGTTGTCCATGTTGTACTGACTGTATTCAGGAGGAATAAATTTCCTACTTCCACCCTTTTTATTCTTTTTCCCCAGAAAAAAAAACCAGTGATAGGGCATTTCACAAGTGGTTTGTGTCCATATGAGTATCTACTTAATTTTGGACAGGAGAAAACTGAAGCATGTGAGAAAACACAGCTTGATTTTATGTCAGATTTGGCTGCTCCTAGTCTGAACTACTTTCTGGATTCTGACATGTTAGAGTAGTCTTCAAAACATTAACTAATCTTTTGGGAATATTTCTGGGTGGCCTTCCACTAGTACTTGCAGGAGCTCTATAGAGTTCTAGCCAGCAGTGCTGGGAATCTCTTTGGCTGAGAGAAGTACTTATTCATTCCTGTTCAGAGTAGCAGGAAACCCTAGGATGGCATGTAGTTTGGGTTTGGTTTGGTTTTCCATTTGACTATTTTGTTGTAGAGTTTGTTTCTGAGGATAATGTGAAATAAAGTCATATCTCAGAGTGACATTGGTTTTCTTCATGGAGGGTCCTTGCTATTGATAAGTTGCTTATTTCTTGCCATCCCTACGTCAAGGAATTTATTACCTCTTTCATTGCCCCATGAAGCATTTGTTTGCTTTTCAGTCTCCATCTTTCTGTATGCTCATTTCTCCAGCCCTGTACTCCGAGTTTTTTGTTTTGTAAGGCTGTTTTTGTACTTTCAAGATCTCGGCCTCTACCTGTCTTTCCCACCATTCCTTTACACACTCTTTGCCCCCCAGGCATTTTAGCATGACTTCCAAAAGTCTTTCCTTCTGGCTTTGTAATTTTCACACCACTTTCATGCTGTGTGCTAATTTGTTAGGTTGCTGGGTTGTTCTGTGATCTTATTTCAGCTCTAGGCATCTTCAACCTTATTACTTTTCCTACCGCTAAATATGGGAATGACAAATGTGATCCATAGGTCACTTAACTGTGTACAAAGCTGTGCCGGTTTAGACACAAATCGAGGAGGAAACAACCCAGAAGGGAGTCTCTCTCCNCGTGAAGAGTCCTCCCGGCTGCAGTCCGAAGGCACAAAAAAACCTTCCAGCAGGCGATGGGGAATACAAGATCATCCCACGACAAAAGCCTTTGTATGTGCCTTAAAAAGACAAGTATCTGTTTCATAATTATGCCTGTGAACCTATTATGAACCAGCTGATTGGTCTGTGGTGGCTAGAGAGCCTCTTGTGCATGCTCCAAGACTGGGAGAAGTGCTCAGCCCTCAAGGCAGCAAGCTCTATCAGGCAGATTTCAATGTGGCCAAGGTCTTAGTAGCCAGAAAGGCACATAGCCAAGCATGCCAGATGCTGGTTGTCTCCCATTGCCCTTCTTTCACCCTCCAAGGCAGAAGGAAGCTGTAGTAGGAACAGGAAGATGTGCTGTTCCTGGATGGCCCCAGGGGAACCCCTGGGAATGTGAGCTGAGGCTAAGGAGCTTTTACTCTTGCTTCTGCTGAATGGGTGGTCCTGGCTGAGTGTTTCAGCCTCTCAGATTGCCTTGGGTTTGGCCAGTTGCATGAGTTCCACTTGAGCATGAATAAAGCAGTATCCTATTACTTCTGTTAGTAATATAAATACTCCATTACAAATACACTGTGAGACAGTCCCAACCTGCCTGATGACATCCATTAAGATCCAAAATACTTTGGCAGCTCCAACTGCAAATTTCATTCCACTTTGTGCCAGAAGAAAGAGCCACAGTGGAGACTGAGGAGTTTTTCTCCAAGTAATTGAATTCACTGTAGGAAAGTCAGAACTTTCTTGCTAGTGCAGTACTCATACTGTAGTTTTTTCTTTTGTAGCCTTCAGGAGTTAAGGTAACTGTGAAAGTTGTATAAAACATTGGTTATTTTTTTAATTCAACTTCTCATGTTAAATTAAGTCTGCAAAATTGTAGGAACGGTTACTGCCGTGATGCAGAGAGGTTTAGGTTGAGCTCAGTGATCTGTGACCTCCACTAATGCATCTGGTTTGTCACATGCATTGTCTCTATCCAGGTATTTGGTTAATAATTGTCCAGTTAACTTGGAAGCAAAAAGTAGTAATTTTCTTTTTCTTCCTTACTGCTAGAAAGAGTTTTCTGTCTATATATGTGACTTTTGATAAGCTGAACATTTAGAAAATGCAGTGGGATTTAATAATTTTCCTTTTGAACTCCAGCCATGTCTGGTGTGTGAAATAAAGAATTGCATTTTGTTTTAAAGACAGGTGTATCATTTGCACTTAACTAGGTTAATTTTAGACTGATTTACTGACAGATACTTGCCTCAGCTGAAGCTTTTGGCAGAGAGAGAACAGGCTGTACTCTACAAGCTGACCTTTTGAAAAGGTAAAGCAAATAGTCATCTGAGGGAGGAGAGGTTGCTATCTTAGGAGTAGTCTAGAAAAAATTAGGTTCCTGCCCTGCTGACCCAAACCTGTTTTGGCTGAAATTTACTATTAGCTTTCCTTCACTTTATTTAAATTTTCCAGTTATCTCCCTATGACAATGAGCAACAGGTACAAACAAGAAAGAAAAAGTATTTTCTTTCTGGCTTAGACAAGTTGAACTGGAACAAGGATGCAGGAGAAAAAGTTGAAAGTGTTGCTGAAAGAGCTGTTTTCTGGAAGAGTTTGGAGATGTGCAGCAGCTGGCATGGCAGGTGGGGAAGTCACCTGTACAAATAAGTGCTGTTGCAGTGCACTGACTGCTCCCTCATGGCTGTTTATGTCAGTGCAGTCAGGATACCCCTCAGAGCAGCATTGTTGCTTGTAGTAAAGTTTTAGAAAACGTCTGGAATGATTTCCTGAGAACTTTAATTCCACCTGCAAGAGGAGGAAGGAGTGTTTTCTTGTTTCAGCATCACAATGCCATATATTAGGCTAAAAGAGCAGCTGTAAAAGTTTGGCTTCTGCTTCGATGTGCTTTTGTCTGGAATGATCTTTAATACTTTACACAGAGCTGGTGTTTATTTAGCTGAACTGGTCTCACTGAAACATTATTGCTGATCATGCTGTTCCAACACAGCTGTGATGGCCAGGGAGCCCTTCGCTTGGGTGTTTGTGTTTGCATGCATATTTTTTTTCTTTAGGTACTACACCTATTAAAAAAGTATCATTTCAGAGCAGTAAAAGGAGAAGATTTTGTTTCTACTACATGAATCTGATGCTAGGCATTCAGAGAAAAGACATAAAACTGAGCTGCTGCAGTCTCCTGGTAGGAGAAAATTGCAGATTAAATGGTGTCTCTGATCTGGTGCAACTACTATATTCCTCTTTATGGTCTTCAGCTGGACTTTTGACTGAATTCTGCAACAACCAAACTGCATTTGTCTCTTCCTTACATACTTGTGTGTAAATTCACAGTTGCTTGCTCATGCTTTCTCTTGCTCTCTTAATATGATAGCAACTTTAAAAAGTGAACAGGCTTTTTGAAAGAATTCTTTCTAGTCCTGTCAAAGTGTGTTTTAAACAAGCAGGAATTTAGAGATGAGACCATGTCTTTTGACTCCTTGACAGATTCTAAGCTGTTACTGTTCAGTTCAGTCCCTTTTGTAATGGTTTTCTTTATTTATTTCGATTTAATTCATTTTTGTCATCTTTAAATCTAAGTTTCATGTCTTCACAGGTTTATTTTCGGACAGTAGAACTTGTTCAGGAGCCTATTCCTGGCTCACCAGGTCTGAGTTTCTACTTCAGAATCAATGGCCGACCCATTTTTGTTAAGGGCTCAAACTGGATTCCGGCAGATTCTTTCCAGGACAGAGTGACCTATGACACGTAAGCCACATTTGATGTTCTCTAAGGATAAAGGGTTGTGTTTTCCTCCTCCTGATTCTCTCTACACTCTTTATCAAAGGTTGGCTTTAGTGGGTACAGCTCCTTTCTAGGTAGAACACTAATTGTCTTGTGTTGGAGGCTTCAGAATTAGAGCTTAATTAGCAGGAACAGATGTGAATGATGTAGAAGGCATGTAGGTGCAGTTACAGATGGGAAGGTGATCGTTTGCAGTTCATAGTTACTGGCATTCTGGGTATTGTTAGGGCTGATCCTCAGGCTGTTTGACCTTACTGTCTGGACACATCCATTGGTAGTCAGAGGACATGCACTTCATCCATGTCCTAAGCCATGTCATGCAGGGTTACATAAGTGCATAGTAGCCTCTCTCCCCTTTCCCTGATCTCATCTAGGCTGCTTGGATTTCCATGCACAGCACCCCAGAGGTGCAGGTGGGATGGGGGCTATACTGTACTTGGACTAAGCTTTGCTCTGGGTTATGGGGAACCAGGACAACAGGGCATGCTGCAGAGTGCACTCACATGCAGTTTAGAGGCTGCCAGTATGATTAAGGAAAAATGACTGGAGCCTAAAAGCCTTAAAATGAGATTCCAAGTCTCAGTCTTTCTCTTCACCCTCTCGCTCCCCCATTCTCGCTATGCACTATGGAACTCAGGAAGAGAATATTCATATCTGATAGTGTTTAAAGAGAATTTGAACTCAAGTAATTGATATACAAAGCAAGTAATATTAGAGGAGAAAAGAACATGGTTAATAAAATACAGTGTTTCTAACACTGGTCCTGCCAATACTTCTGTAAAAGCACTTACACATGTCACTGGATCTATTTTGTAGGTGTTAACAGGACCAAGCAACTTTTTCTGTACAAAAAATTGCTTTTTGAGAGCTCTGTCCAGACACGCAGGTTTAGAAACCAGAGTATTCTGATACTTTCTGCTGGAGTTCTAAGTCTTAGATTGCCTGCTAATGATTTAGCTTTGGGGTTTCTTTTGGCAGGGGTGTTCGTCTCTTCATTTTTTGTATAACCTTAGAAACTCTTAAATAATAAAACTTCACAAAACTTGTGTATTCTTCTTTTTGTATTTGACAGACTGAGGCTACTCTTGAAGTCTGCAGCAGATGCTAACATGAATGCCCTGCGGGTTTGGGGAGGAGGAGTATACGAACAAGATGAATTTTACGATATTTGTGATGAAATAGGAATAATGGTAAAAACAATAAACCCAGAATACTTATTTAAAAACTGACAAGAACTTGTAAATGAATGTCCACTTTAAATGAAAAAAAAAGAGAATTAATACATAAGTTCTAACCATCTTTCCAAAGGACACTGTAGGGTATCAACATGAGAGGTCAGATCAACCTGATTTTTTGGTTGGCTGGTTGGGATGTTTTAATTTCTTTATTTGAATGGTTTCTGATTATGAAGGCTGTCTGTTGAATCTGGAAGTGATATTTTGGAGACTTGGTAGTAGAAGGTAGCCATTAGGTAAAAGGTAGCTATGCTTTTCTCTGTTGAGGAAATGGATTTAATTTCTTTTAAAAGTATTTTCTTCTTTTTAGCGATAGGTGAAAAGATTTGGGTGGTTTTGGTTCAAACTTTTTATTTGGCCCAAAGTCAAACATGGCAGGCATTATCCAAGGGGCCATTTTGAGCAAGCTATAATTGAATATAAATGTAGCTCTAAGGTGAACATCTGCTGCAATCACTAATCCTAGATGAGTACCTTTGATTATATGAGCTTAGAGGCACATATTAATAAGTTTTGATGAAGTAGCTAGTAGGTAAATGAAGGCCAAGTTGCATCTGGTATTAAAAATCCCAAGAAGTGTATTGGTCTTAGTCTACACCATAAAAAACTGGGAAACAGAATTCATACCTTGCTGCTTTCAGATGTGTGTGCTTGCAAAAAAAAAAAAAAATTACATCTATTTTAGTCATCTGAATGAGTGTCCTGATTTTCAAGGCTTCTGAGCACTTAGTTCTTTAATTTTTGACACTAGGCACTTTAAGTAGGCCACTTAGATGTGTGCCTGTACAGTGCTCAGTGCAAGATTTAGATCCTATTTAGCAGCCAAAATAGCAAGTAAATGGAGAAAATCAGACCCTTGTTCTGGAGGGGCCAGTGGGGGAGGTTTTTGGGTTTGTTTCTTCTGATGGTCTTGCAAAGGCTTAAAAGTGCATTGGAGTCAAACTGTGCTTAAGGAAAACCAGTGATAGCTCACTGAGGGAAACAGTGAGAAAAAGTTTCTTTCAATAGAGAGTTTTGACAGTCACTAAAGGATTAGGAGTGATTCTGCAGCAATAGCTTTGCTTTTTTTGTACAGTGTTAGGATTGTAACAATTATTAATGGCTCCATTATCCCCCACTGTCCTATTCTCTATCTTCAGTTTCCTTGGGGAATGTGTGCTGAAAAGAGCCATGGAAAAGCATATTCTCATTGCAATGAAAATGCAATTGTATGAGGAGCTGGTCTCTCTCTGTGTAGCATAGTGCTCAGAAAAGCAGAGTCTCCCACAGACTCCTTTGGGTTAAGGTGCTCCTTCTAAAGGTCATTTCATTAACATTTGAGATAGACTAGAAGGAGCCTCAAGGTTATGGCAATTTAAAAAACAAAACAGGTAAACAAGAAATCTTATCATTTCCCCTTTCTTGTAATTCTCCTTTAAGGTAAGATGGAATTTATTGTTGTTGAATTGAAGGGCTAGCTGTTCTCTAATAGTATCTACTTCATCTTTCTTTGATGAGAAAGATCGCTGTGTTTTTAGGGCATCTAGTTTGTTTCTGCCCCTCTTACTGGGTAAGATTTGCTGGTTTTAAGATCATTTTGTATGGAGGTGTTTTCTTAACAAGTACACTTTAACATCTGTTAAGTGTGCTCAGTACTACATCAGAAGAATTATTGTCTCTTCTCAATAAGAAAGGGGATTTGGTGTTACACCTGCAAAACAGTAAATAAATATATGTGAAATTGTTCTGTTCAGCTGCAAATTGTTCCATGTTCATGTTTCTGATGATTCTGTTGAAACTCACAGAACTTCATCTACTGAACAGAATCCACTCCTCAGTGGCTGTCAGGATCTGATTCCTAAGGGTAACTATTTCGTAACCCTGATACTGAGGATAAGCGCAGTGGAGTATGCACATACTTGAGACCCATGGTGAATGTGATTTGTTTGCTGTCTGAACAATGGATTGTGCATCCCAATAGCCATATATATTTTTAAGTATGTAAAATAATTTGCTGACAGTTGTTTTAATCTTTCCTTTCCTTTGTAGATTTGGCAGGATTTTATGTTTGCGTGTGCACTGTATCCAACTGACCAGAACTATTTAGAATCTGTAAGAGCAGAAGTTTCTCATCAGGTATTTTATCTATGTGTCAAAGCTCTATTTCACATTCCCTATTTTTCACTTACTGGCTGTATAAGTTAGCTTTCCAAAAATGGTTGTTTGGAGGTGTTTGTTAGTATAACTTTATGTAGCAGATGCAAAACATAACCCTGCTAAATGTTCTTGAATTCCTCTGACTACTTGCAGGAGTAGTCAGTCAAGCAGACTGCACAGAATTTATCCTTCACACATGGCTGAGTAGATGTGGATGGTACACATGTGCATAAGACAGATGTATGTCATCATATTAGAAGTTTGTCCTTCTGAAAGCGTATATTGCAAAACTTTGAGCCCTGTGGCAAGCTGAGGGAATAGTTAACCATGTGTCAAAAAAGGGGAATTGTGGGTTCAGCATATATAGTGTACATGTGGACTTAAAATTCAAGTAGTAATAAAGGGACTTTTTAAAAAACCTAATTTTTTAAGAGAATTAATTTTGCTTGACTTCTGAAACTGTAAGTTGTATTTCAGGTACGACGATTAAAATCTCATCCATCAATTATTCTGTGGAGTGGTAACAATGAAAATGAAGCAGCAATTGCAAGCAACTGGTTCTCCATACCTTATGCTGACATAGGAGTCTATATCAAAGACTATGTGACACTTTATGTGAAGAACATACGAGAAGTAGTTCTTAGTGTAAGTAATCTCAAGAAACTGTGGGGGGATATGGCTTGGCAAAAGGTTCTGATGTTTGAGCAAGTTTTGATTTCCTTTTTTTCTTTTAATCCTTTTGAGACATGAAAAAGAGCATGCTGAGAAATTGCTGTTTCCAAGATCTTCAAAACAACTCTCTAAACTCAAGAATTATTCTCCAAGTTAAAAAAAAATAAAAATTTACTTACTTCTTTAACAATTTTGCAGCAAGTAAAGGAAGACCTGAAAGGGTAGTGGATGTTGCTTGGTTTTTTTCCTTCCTGTTTTTAGTACATCCACAAGGACCTTTACTTCCAGAGGATAAAAATCAACTTGCCTATTAATTAATTAACCTAGATGATCAGATTTCCTTTATCCTGATTTTGTTGAAGAATACTGTGAAATGCATTTAACAACCCTCAGGTCTTTTAATAGCAGTTGAAGAAATCCATAAAGATTTTATTTCTTCAGTACATGACTGAATATTACTTGTTGTAAGCAGGTAAAGTGATGTTAAAAATTGAGCTCATGCTGTGTAGCCATTGTACTGATTGTGTTTGAAAACAAAATATTGATGTGCTACAGTATATGAAGGCAAAGTAAAATATTTTGATATAAAATTTAAACTCCAAGTATGCAGTCCACAAACATCTGGAATCCTTGATGAAGTCTGCTGTGATTTGACACTACCCATTTTGCACAGCTTTTGTACTTTTATATCTTCTCTTAGAAGAGGAGATTCTAGATTTCTGTACTGAGGTGTTTGTAAAGGTAAGCTGGGATGTTTTTGTGGTTAGCTAGAAGAGTTGGATGGCTAGAGTGTGTGCAACAAAGTGAGGTGTTCTGGCTTGATACTATGTTTTACTTACAGTTCACTCCTGCAACATTGCTGTCCAAGATGGACCCATTTTATCTTAAATCCATAGAATAACTATTTTCAGTGCAAAAAGGAGCTATAGAGGGAGATAACTTCAGGTCCTGTGTATTACAAGCCAGCTGAGGAAACATGTAACTGCTAATAGTACTGGATTGGGTAACTTGAAAAGATTTCTAACTTTGAGCTAAAGACTTCAGGGAATCCAGGATATCCTGTAGTAAATTGCTTCAGTTTATTATTAATTACTCACATCAAGAAAAAAAAAAAAAAAAGAAGATGGGGAAACAGGACTATTTCTTAAAATGAAGCACATGTCTGAGTGCATTGCTGTGTTTGAGCCAATTGCTGTAACTTTTTACTGGTAACTCGGGCGTCTGTCTTACTACAAGTAGGGTGTTAAATGAATTATACCTGCAAAAGGATTCCTTCAGTACTTTGTAGGCTACTATTAAAAGATTTAGTATTCTAAGNTTCTTTCTGTTTTTATTAAATTCTCCAAACAAAAAAAAAAAAAAAAAGAAGATGGGGAAACAGGACTATTTCTTAAAATGAAGCACATGTCTGAGTGCATTGCTGTGTTTGAGCCAATTGCTGTAACTTTTTACTGGTAACTCGGGCGTCTGTCTTACTACAAGTAGGGTGTTAAATGAATTATACCTGCAAAAGGATTCCTTCAGTACTTTGTAGGCTACTATTAAAAGATTTAGTATTCTAAGTCTACTGAGGCTATAAATAAAGGCAGCTCTGAACAATTTGAAATGTAGCCCTTCTTGTGGTCTCATCTATCTTAGCATGCAGAGCCAGCTAAAATGACAATAACTTGTAATGATACCATGCAGTCATTAAAAGCAGAACACCTTGGATTTGTTAGGACTAAATTTAGGTGACTATTTAATAAGAAAGGAGAAAATCATGGCCTTGTTCCTGCTAAAACACTGCAAAGTAATAATTTTCCATAAAGAAGTCACAGTACTCAAATATTAATGTTCCTGGAGTATATATTTCACAAGGCACACTTTAAATAGCCTTCATTAAGGATTTAGAGGCTTATAAAGATAGAAAATCTCTTGATATGAGGAGAGAATCCCTCAGAACAGCAGAGCAAGCAGAATCATGCCCAGCTGTCCTCCAAGAACGTAAGTAAGAAGCTAATTAAGCAAGTAAAGATGATGGATGTTAGGACATAAAAGGGAATGTTTCCTAGATAGTGACTCAGAAATTTGGAAAAGGCATGTTCTCCCATGCCCCCCATCCCACCTTTCAAAAATAATCTATGTATTCAGATGATAAAAGCCAATTACTTTGTAAGGGGGTTGTATTTTTGTTTTGTTTTGTTTTGTTTTTAATCCCAGGAAGATAAAAGTCGTCCTTTTGTTACATCCAGTCCCACCAATGGTGTGGAGTCAGTTAAAGAAGGCTGGCTCTCCCGGGATCCTTATGACACCCATTATGGTGACACACACTTTTATGACTACAACAGTGACTGCTGGAACTGGACAATGTATCCTAAAACTCGCTTTGCTTCAGAGTATGGATTTCAATCCTGGCCTTCTTTCAGTACAATTGAAAAGGTAAGGCTGGGCTTCCACACCTCACTGTCCTCTTTGCTCTCATTTAGTGAGGGCAATGAGTCTCTTCCCAAAACTTCTGCATCCAAACTGTGCAATGTGTTGTTAGGTGTGGTATGGCACAAGTGGGATAGAGGTGTTTGCTGGTGGGGAGAGAGGGATGAAACTGTACTGTTTCCCTCCTCAGTGTTCAGTATACTTACCTTGATGTTGCAAGATGAACCTGGTTTGGATGAGAGACTGTTATGAAACTTTGTTGCTTCTAATAGTAATTCTGTTTAATGTATAGCTCAGTAATGATTGACTAACATCTGTTTACTTTAGTGGTGTCTAGAGACGTGTATTTGAGAAAGAGAAGAAACATGACAAAAGCTGAATTGTGCTGAATTTTAAAATGTTTTGATTTTTATGTATTTACCCATTTCTTTCATTTAAATAATTTATTTCTTAATATAGTGCATGTATGAGGATTTGGTTTTGTCTCTGTTAAATTTAGATATTATGTGTTCTATATTATTTATCAGAGTGAAGCAGAGATATATCATGCTGTTCATCCATTTGTCCAAGAAGAGATGTTGATATTCATGCATGTAACCAAAAGGAGTTCAGAATGTTCCTTTCAATGGCAAAGCATATTATCTGAAGCATAATCAGAATATTCATCTAGATTAATAACAATAAAAATTATTCAATCCAGCCTAAAAAGAAACAAATTTAAATAGGATTGTTTAGAGAGTGTAATTCCAATGAAAACTTGGCAATAATAACTTAATGAGTTATGCTGCATTGTTGCCTTTAGTTAAAAAAAGCTGGTTTATGATCATTTGTTACCAGAGGCAGGTTTTGAAAATATATATACATATTAGAATTTATAGCCCTACTGACTTATGTAACTTTTATACCTAAGTGTATTTGACTAGAGTGCATCTTCCATATTAATCTAAGGTGTTTCTGATTTACTATAAATGCAAGCAGAACTCTGAGATCCCTTGGCCAGCCCAAAGCTTAGGACAAATAAGTTAAATGCCACTGAGCCAAAAGCTGCTCTTCTGGGTGCAACAGCTGTAAGCAGAGAGTGTTAGTAATTCAAAATCCTTGCATGACTACATGAGGCACTATAGAAATGAACTACCAGTGGTAAGGTTTTGTGTGATGTCAGTAGGCTGTGATGGATGTCCTTTCCTCAATATCCTGACAGTCATTAAATGTATATTTGACCTTTTCATTTGGATACCTTACTTTTGTGTTTTGTAAAAGGTTTCTTCCCCTGAGGACTGGTCCTACACAAGCAATTTTTCTCTCCATCGGCAACACCATGAAGGTGGCAATATTCAGATGCTTCAAGAGATTGGGCATCATTTCAAGCTTCCCCAGAGCCCAGATCCTGTAAAGCATTTCAAAGATATGATTTACCTCACTCAGGTAACAGTGATGTCTTCCATAGGAGTAGCTGTCAGTACTTGTTCCATTAAATTCTGTCAGCTGTTAGACTGGACCTGCTCCCTTAGGGGATGTTCTATCATACAGAAGGTTTCCATACTGAAGCACTGGAGAGTCCAGTTTAATTTGGAGCTAGCTCGTCTCTCTTTTGTTGTAGAGAGACTCCAGTTTTCTTTACAGAAAGGTTGGAATAATCAGGGAATTACCTAGAAACTGTCTCAACTGGGAGGAAATCTGTCAGTATGTGCTACCTTGGTCCTTCACCCCAGCTGGGCTCATGTAGCTTGTGGAGGATGCAGGGATTTGCTGGGCTTCCATGATACAAGATTTTTCTCAGTGCTGCATGTTACTCCCTGTTCCAGGGTGGGGATATTTTGATCTTCATGTGGCCCTGTATGCTCACTGCTTTGATTTTTGCCATGTGGAACACGCAAGCTTTTGAAATGAGACTTTTTTCATAGAATATAGTTCTCTATTAGTTAGATTAGGAGTAACTTTTATTTTGTTATAGACTCAGATATTGATGTTTTAGAGAATATATTTTGGGTTTTTTTCAGATCAGGAGGATATATTTTGCTTCTCATCCATAGTAGGTCTACCTCATGCTTTTTTCTTTATTTGTGATTTCTGTGCAACTTCTTTTAAAAGATGCTAAGTAACTTTCTAATGCTATTAGGCAAATTGAGAGTGCTGTTAATTTTTGTTGTGTTTCAAGAAGTTCAGAAACATTCTTGATGGAAATAACTGCACACTCACTAAGTTTCTAATGTTTGAGAGCTGCTGTCAGCAAGTTTTATATAAAAGCAAAATAGCTTGAGAATTTTTGGCACTCTTGACAAGAGAACAAGATTAGATGATGCCGTGAAATTGAAACCAGGGGTAAAGCTTGCACAGCAAGGTCCTGACTCAAAAAAGCTGTGAGAGTTCCTGTAAAGCTAAGTCTGTCAGGGCCTTATTAACAGGTTAAACAATTTAATACCAAAATAAGGATAGCAAAAAGGATAAAGAAAACAAACTTGCTTTAGTGGTTTTGAGCTGTCCTAAAGGCTTTTAACTTTATTTTAAGAATTTCTTTATATTTCCCCAGCCTAATAATAAACTGTGTGAAGAACATAGCAGTCTGTTTAGCATCCATTGAGAACTTGGCCAATGAAAAATTCTGAAAAGTGTTTTTTAGATGAGGTGGAGAAGGAAGGGGGAAAGGAGTGGGAGTGCAGCTGAAAAAAGGTTGCTCTTCTGATGCACAGTTTTGACTGTATAGTGATGTGTAAGTTCAGAGTAGGGATTTAGACACCAGGGGAATGTATACTGAAGGTAATACAGCTTAATGTCACTTTGCAACTCTGGATGGGGTTATTTAAATTAGTGTAAAAAAGAATTTAAATTTCATTTTATTTTCCTTGTCTTCCATTTGCCTTTCAAAGACTATCTTCACTGTATAGAAGGCAGGAAGTAACTGCTTTTGAGTTTCTTGGAGGGTACTGCTTGCATAGCTGTGGGGAGCTGCTAGGAATAGAGCTCCTTCCAGCAGAGATCTGATGTGCACTGCAGGTGGATACTCCTCAGGGCTCAGTTTCAAAGTTATGTGCTGTTACTCTGAAATCTGTGTTGTATATCAATATAGTCACACATTGCACAAAAAAATAAAATCCAATATACCAAAAATATTTTTTATCTTTTTGTTGACCAAGGTGATGCAGGCTCAGTGTATAAAGACAGAAACTGAATTCTATCGTTTTAGTCAAAGTGAAATAATCAATGGAGAAGGACACACAATGGGAGCTCTGTACTGGCAACTCAATGACATTTGGCAGGCTCCTTCATGGGCTTCCTTGGGTAAGTTTTGTGACAGTCTGGTATAAAGTACCAGCTATCAGTTGTGTTTTCCTCATCAGGAAGTATCAGAATAAGAAATACAGCTCTACTCTGTCTCCTGGGCAACTTTACAAACTTTGAAGATGTTTCTGTCCATCCTTTAGAAATGCTTTCCATAATGGGCTTTATGATGTAAAAGCTGAGCATCTAGATTTCTTCTGCAGTCAGCTGAGGAAGAGATGGTTATCTCCAAATGTGATTCATTGTGTCCTTAGCTGTCTCAGAACTGGGGTGAATTATCTTCTCCATGATGAATTTGATTTTCATAGAACTTCAGAAGATACCTTTCACCCAGTGTAGCTTCTGAGAAGCTCTTTATAGGAGATGACTGGCTGAGATTTGATGTCTAACCTGGTGTCAGATGAGGTGACATCTGACATCTGAGTCACTCCTTGTGACTAAATTATTCTGCTAATATGCTATTTACACACATGGTATCTCCTTATACTTTTTTTTTTCCTCTTAGAACACAAAAATAATCAGACATATAAAGAGATAAGTCACTTAGGCAATAAGAAGTAGGGAAGGAATTAGGAATGTGTAGCATGAGGGAAGTGGCTGTGTTTCATGTTCAAAACATTTTGTCTAGAAGTTGTTTTGAAAAGGAAAAGCTGTCCTGTGGCCTCTGTATAGGACTTGGGTAGATTCTCTTTCAATTTTAGTTGTTTCTCACATATTCTGGTTTTGAAAATTTTTATTTAAGCATTCCATGTGTGAAAATATACAAGCAAACTAGAAAAAGCTTAGAGAAAAAGTAACACTGTCTAAAGACAGCATCAATGTGTCCTTGGGAAAAAATGCTATTTGGCCTGGTTTTGAGAAAAAATTAGCCCACACCATCCTCCTTCTCTTTCTCTGGGAGATGTTTGTCCCTCTCCCTTTTTTTTTGTTTTTTGTTTTTTTTTTTTTTTAATTAATCCAAGCAAAATAACTGCAACAACAAAGGAAAACCCAGTAGAAGAAAGAGGCTAATTCATTTAAATATTAAGGCAGAGGTCCAGCTGTGATGCTGATCTTTCTGGGCTTTCTAGACTTGTATTAGGAAATGGAATATGACAATGTTCATTTTTATGATTCTAGCAATGAGTGATGCTCTTAGGCTTTAAGTGCCTTAAGAGGAAAAGATGCTTAAAAAGTGTCCCTTTGTAAAGACGTGTATTGATAAATGTAATGGTTGTGGAGACCATAAATGTCTTTTTGAGTACAAAGCTGACATCACTGTAGAATATTTACCAAATACTTGAATTATTCATATGTTGTTGAAGTTGGTTTAGAAGAAAGAAGCTCAGCAGAGATACAGCTGTCCCTTTGTTTTGTTGTATTCCCTCAGTGAGATGAGGAAAGGTTTAATATTCATTTAATTAGGCAGTGTGGTAGAGGGATTTTGAAATGCTAATGGCTGAAATTATGCAAGACTTTGGAGAAATTAGTTTTATTTGCACTTCAAAACCACGTTTCTGCATCTTGTTAGATGGCACAGTAGTATCACCAATGAGTGCTTTTATTTAAATCTGTTACTTTGCAGAAAGTCATGGAGGGTTTTACATAATTTCCGGTACAAAGCAGAAATGTTTCCACATGGTGGGGAAGGAAGAAGGTAGCAAATATTTTTCCTTTTAACTTTTACCTTTAAGACTGTTTGCTTGGGGTTGAATGAAAACACAGCACAGCATTTGTGTCCCAGTACTTCTGCTTTCAGCTCAGAAGTAAACAGCTTTCATCACAACTGGGTTCTGACTGTTAGCACCTAGCTGTGCAGGTGGCTGTGCCGTGTTGGATGCTGTAGCAGCTCTGCAGTATGTTTTGGTGGAGTGCTGTGACACTCCCAGATAAGTGTCACCTTGAGGTACCCAACTTGGTCATCATGAGATTCCCTTGGACAGATAACTGGCTTGTATTGCAGGTTCAATATTTAGAGCCCCTGGTGAGCCCCGGTACAGGCTGTTATGGAGAATAATTGATCTGAATTCATGAGACTGAGGTGAGGAAAGAACTAACAGCATGTTTCTCAGGTTGCATTTCATGGTGTGAAGTGATTAGTTTAAAATCGTTTCAGGGAGATCTGTTTATTTGCACTCCCACCATCAGTGCAGAAGGCTTCAGGGAAGAGTCAGAAAAAAGGGTACTGAGGTCTCATTACAAACCTAATTTTAATTTCCTGTTCTGAAGTTTAATACCACAGTGAGTGCAAACCCCTTGTTATTGTGAGGAGAAATTGAGGAACTTGGATTTCTGTAAGAATTTGTTTAAATGTGGTGGGAGGAGGAGAAAACCACCCCAGGGCTATTTTAAATAACTTGTGACTGTTGCCTTTGGGCATGCATGTCTGTAACAGGAAAGTTTAAACCCAGAGGTCTCTCATGATAACTTCCTGACCTCCAGATTTTTTACATCCATTTTTGTGTGTGTGTGCATGGTGTATTTGATATGCAGCTTGCCTGTTTTTCAATACAGCAGTGTAGCTCTAGTCTTATGGAAAGCAAGAAAACAGAAGAGTTGAAGAATATGGGGTTTTTAATTAGTTAGCTTCAGTTTTTCTTGCTGCCTGAAGTTACTTTGACAATGGTATTATCAAGATCCTGTTGCTGGAAAAGTTGTCTTTGGAAAACACTTCCTGTTGAAACTGCTACAGCAGTTGAATTTTGGTTCTTTAAAATGGCTCTAGTTTTTTATGGGAAGGGAAATACCAGTCTTAAAAGCTGATCTGAGGTAAGCAGACTAATAATGTTTCAAACACTCCAAAACAATGGTTGTTGCAGTAATAGAGTGGGTTTTGAAATGGTGCAAACTTTTCAGTGTGTGGTTTGTTTGATTTTGTTTGCTTGAGTTTCCCTGTGGAAGTTTAATGCCATGGTCACTCTGAGTCGTCTTCTCCATTGTACAGGTTTTTTGAGGATCTCTGCTGCTTAGGTAGCAAACCTCCTCTCTTTCCCTCTGCAGTGGGAACCACTGCAGTGTGACTGTGTAATCCAGTTGGAACAGCAGAGATTGAGAGAAGGACCCATTCAAAAAGAAACAGGAATTTATATTACACGAAGTAGCAGAAACTGTTCTACATCAGTTGCATTATTCATTTCCATATGTAAGACAGCTGAAGCCTAGATTTTCATTGTGTGAATTAAGCTCAGGAAAAAAATTCAAGTCAACAGGCACTGAAACCTCAGACCATGCTGGGTAACTTGTCTGAGCTTGCGGTGGGCTCTGTCTGGAGTCTGCAGTGAGCAACAGTTATTGCGTTGGCAATTTAATTAATTAACAGTTGAAATTCCAGGGAGTCTTGTAGCAGTCTTGAGGCTTTAGAGACTTCAACCCCTCCTAGACTCTTCCTGCCCATTTCTCGTACAAGGTCCATAGCTTTTGTTTGTTGGATCAGATACTGCCCCCCGGTTTAGTTGGTTTCAGATAATCCATCCCCAGTCCAAATCTCCCATCTTCTCAAGTTTAACGACTGAAGGGTAATTTGTTAGCACTCCCTGGTTTTGGTAGAGTTGTTCTTTAAACCAATGTTTTCTGTCAGGAAGTGTCCTTGGAATGCCAGAACATGCCTTTGTTCATATCACCAGGAGATCAGACCCAGCCAGCACAGGTTTATGAAAGGCAAGTCCTGCTTGACCAACCTGATCTCCTTCTGTGACAAGGTGATGCAGTTGGGGGATGAGGAAAGGCTGTGGATGTTGTCTGTCTAGACTTTAGCAAAGCCTTAACACCATTTCCCACAACATCCTTCTGGAGAAACTGGCTCCTTATGGTGCACTGTTTCCCACGAAAGCAAACTGGCTGGAGGACTGAGCCCAGAGTGTGGTGGTGAATGGATTCACATCCAGCTGGCAGCAGGTCACTACTGGGATTTCCCAGGGCTCAGTACAGGGACCAGTCCTGTGTAATATCTTTATCAAGGATCTGAACAAGGAGTTCAAGTGCACCCTCAGCCAGTTCAAACAACACCAAGTTGGATGGGAGTGGCAATAAGGCTCTGCAGAGAGATGTGGACAGGCTGGATTGATGGGATGAGGCCAGTTTTATGAGGCTGAACAAGGCCAAGTGCCGAGTCCTGGCCTTGGGCCACAACTCCAGGCCGTGCTACAGGCTAGGGCAGAGTGGCTGGGAAGCTGCCCAGTGGAAAAGGACCTGGGGTGCTGGTCAACAGTGGCTGAACATGAGCCAGTGTGAGCCCAGATGGCCAAGAAGACCAATGGCATCCTGGCTTGTACTAGGAATAGTGTGGCTAGAAGAAGTAGGGAAGAGATTTGTCCCCCTGTACTCAGCACTGGTGAGACTGCACCTCAAATTCTGTGTTCAGTTCTGAGCCCCTCACTACAAGAAGGACATTGAGGTGCTGGAGTGTGTCTAGAGAAGGGCAGTGGAGCCAGGGAAGGGTCTGGAGCACAAGGTTTATGGAGAGTGGCTGAGGGAGCTGGAGATGTTTAGCCTAGAGGAGAAGAGGCTAGAACACCCCCNCCCACACACTTATCACACTCTACAACTACCTGCATGGAGGCCATAGTGACGTGGGGGTCAGCCCCTTTTCTCCATTAACAAGTGACAGGACAAGAGGAAATGGCATCAGGTTGTGTCACTGGAGGTTTAAATTGGATCTTAGGAAAAATTTCTTCACCAAAGAAACATTGGAACAGGCTGCCCAGGGGAGCAGTGGGATCACCATCCCTAGAGGTATTTCCAGGATGTACAGGTATGGCATGGGAATTTAGGGACATGGTTTAGTGGTGCACTTGGCAGGTGAACAGCTGAACTCGATCCTAGAGGTCTTTACCATTATAAATGATTCTGCAGTTCTATACTGAGAAGCACCTATATACTGAGTATGTTCATCAGTTTATTGACTGTCTGTTTTGAAGAAATGCAGCTGCCTCTCCTAGAGTTTTCCTTTACCCTTATCTCTTTTGTTTGCTCCAGTACAATTAATTGAATGCCAGTGGTTTTTTTGCTGGCAACAGACTGATCTCATAGCACAGTTCAATCTTGTGTGAGTTTGCCAGGCAGATAGGAGCTTGTCTTGTTCTCCAAGCTAGCTGGTTGTGAACTTGCTGAGAACAAGGTGATGTGTAAGGTGCTAAGCTGGAGCTAATGCACTTATTTGCATTTATTCTTCACAAATTTCATTCATGTCTATGTGGAGTGCAGACAAAGCATGTTCAAGTCCCCCTGGGAAAGCCACAACAACCCTTTAAAGACATCACTCTGGATAAGTCTTTAATTAAGAGTTGTTTGAAAGTGCTAAGAGCTTTGTACAAGAACCAAAACTAAGAGAGTAATAGCTAAGAGAGTTACAACAAAAACATTTCATTGAAAATATTCTTCAGCATACATCAGCTTGAAACTTGTTGTATAAAATAGAGCCAGAAACAAGAATGAAACTAGTATCTAACTTTTCTTTCCTTATGAGATGATGCAGCTGACTTGTTCTTCTTTTTAGTGCCATTTCAACATCCGGATAATGGTTGAGCAAAGACAAACTTAAAATGCAGACAAGTGGGTGATAGGTGGAATGTTAATAGAGGAAGAAATGGATGCAGCTTCTCTTTCAAAATGGTTACCTGGCAGTGTGGCAAAGCAAAAAAGCAAAATTGCTCTTTTTGGAGAGGATGCAGAGTTTGAAGGCTTTTCCAGTTTAACGGCAGACTTTCAAAGTATTAAAAGTAATGAGGTTCAGCTTTCCATTAAAGAGGCAGCGTGAACTGTTTGTCATGTGTCTGTCATGAATACTAACTCCCATGGAGGAGGTGTTGTCTCTAGATCTTGGCAAATTCGTTTTGTCAAGCTCAGAGTTGTCTTTGGTTTGAGAACTTATTTTTGTCTTTATTGCTATTGATGTCCTCTAAGGAAGAACTGAAAGGAAAATGAAATAGGGGAAGAGAGCACTTTGTATAAGCACTCTGTCTCTTCTTATAGTAGTGGTGGTTTGTGGCAATGCCAGCATGTTTGTCTGGATTCTCAACAGCACAGATGCTCCAGCTGCTTGGTTTATGTGTGGTACACTGTGTCAGCCTTGTCACTTGTGTTTAAGGTTTCCTTTAACAGAATGACAGAATAGCAGTGATAGGGTGGAGACGTAGAAAAATGTAAACTTTTTAGAAAAGCTCAAAGCTTGGAAGAGCATCAGATCTTTTCCAGGACAGAGCTTTGCCTAGAAGGAAGCAAGAGTACCTTCAGTCATTCTTTGCACTTGATAAAGGTGAAAAAGGGTGGAGGGGGATGTTGCATTGCCATAACAGGATCAGAAAGCACATACAGGGAATGTGTGACAAGGCAATCTTGGATTCAGTTTCAGTCTTTCTTCTTTTTAACTGTTTTTAGAGTATGGTGGTAAGTGGAAACTGCTCCATTATTTTGCCCAGAACTTCTTTGCACCACTGCTGCCTGTGGCCTATGAAGACAAAGGGATGTTGCACATTTATGGTGTCTCAGATCTTCATGTGGATCACAAGCTGACTTTGAGGGTAAGTGACAGCTCCCTCACCACTCTTGTGTGCCTCCTGCTAAAATGTGAGAAGCCAAAACGAGCCCGTCTTTGTACAGACGAGCTTCAGTAAGGCCATGCTCAAACACTATGAGGTGCAACTCTGGTCTTTAATCTTCTTAGGGGCAACACTGTCCTTTATTATAGTACTGTGTAGTGCTTCACAGAAGAAGGAATTGCTTTGCTTATAGCCTGTAGGTATAAAGCTGAAATTAACCATTCTGTTGAAATCTTAAAGGGATTGATGGTTAAATAGAACAAAGTGTGAAAAGCGATAGTTAGAACTAGACTAACTGACTAAGTAGGGGGGGAAAAAGGGATTGTACCATTGCTTACCAGTATTCAAATGATACTGCTTTGGGAAAAAGGACTGGATTATTTTCTGAAATATTAACAGCACATCTTTAATTGGAAGGTCATTGAAACATATAATCATTTTACTATTGATGCCTTAAGTGTTCTCTGATAGTGCTATAGAAACTGATAGGATTTTTAAGGCAGTACTTGGGCTGCTGAGTTTTCTTGTAGACAAGAGTCTTCCTTTTCAGCTTGTTACATTTTGTTGCTCTTAATGATATGGGAACCAGATCCCAGATAAATTTAGGGACCATTTTTCACTATGAGATTTAGCTCCTGACAGAAAGTATGTCCCATGTGAAAATGCTGTGAAGGATGGAAAAACAGACCTTGAGACCTGGAATGACTCACTAGCCACTAGTCACTACTAGTTCCAAAATACTAATTTTGGATCTAGTAGTATGAGTATGTCAGCTCCTAGCTCATTGCTCTGTCTGGTTAATTCCATGAATTTTCAGATTTATAAGGTTGCTTATATGACACAGAAAATGGTTGCAATTTCTAGATAGTCAGTTCTTGGAACAGGACTGCACTTAATGAAATTGTTCATTTCTGGTCTGAGTTATTCTAACAGACATAAATTCAGATTTTGTGATAGCATCAGAGAGGTGTTGGCAGTAGGATAGTTCTGATGAATACTGTATATTGCACTTCAAGAAAATTTGGAACTTAACACTTGAAAGGAGTTAAGATCTATTCCTGACTACACACTCCTGTTAAGGCAAAAAATAACTGAAAATTTATGAAGTACAATGTTGTAATTCTCTCGTTAAGTGCTTAATTTCCAAATTATGCCTTTTTTAAAAGGGTATATTCATAATGCTTGGATGATGTCTGGGAATGTATTTTGCTGTATTAATATAACCTTCATAATCCCTTTTAAGATGATGGAGCTTGCTTCTGTTTAAGGGTGATTATGCAGAAGCTCTAGCATGCCCAGTTGGGTTCCATCAGATAACACTGAGCAATCTCAAGAAAATCCTTTGTTTGACTTCTTTTAATCAAGGAAGGGAGGAAAAAGAGTCAACAAATCACTCAGTAATTCCATTTCCCAACATTCCCTTGGCAGGAATTGGCAATCCCTTCCTCTCAAGGAGCGTGGAGAAAACAAAATGTCTTACAGATCAGGAGCAGCTCCAGACTGTTGGAAATGGACCTTGTTAGGTTTTTAGAATGATTTAATTTTTCTGCCATATCTATTGTTTAAATCTTTGTGTAGTTTCTTGCTAGGTGGAAATCAGCTGGTGCTGTCAGAAAAACATCTGTTGTAATGAGCAATCTGAAACCCAGGATGCTGCATTGTTTTCACAGATGTAGGGTTTTTTCTAAGCTTTGTGCACTCTCAATGTGTTTGATAGGTTGTTGTGCACGCCTGGAGCTCTTTGGAGCCCGTGTGCACCCTTGCCAAAGAAGGTGTGACTGTTAAAGCACAAAGTGCTGTCCCCATCTACAAGGAGTCCATCAGTGACCTTCTGGAAAGATGCAGAAATTGTACCAGGAAAAGCTGTGTTATTACTTTCTGTCTCGTGGGAGAAGATGGGCTCCGGAGTCCTACGAACCATTACTTCCTTTCATCACTAAAGGATGCTGTGGGATTAGAAAAGACCCAGCTTAGTGTAAGCATCAATCATGCTAAATTACTGTATTTGGTTTTGCTAATCTTACTGTTTTAAGTTGTTTGCCAGCTATGCAGTGTCTGATTCCACTGAATGTTCTTTCTCCTTAGTTGCTATTCTGGCTTCCATGTTGAATTCAAAATCAGGCTTTTTTCCTATGTCACTATATGTGTATCTAAATAAGGCTGGTGTGATTTGTTTGTTTGTTTGTGTATGGTTTTTGTCTCAGCTTTGTTTTATTTTAAACAATGAAGTTTCCCTTTCATTTGTTTAGATAGTCTTTCACCTTGCAGCATTGCTCCTTTCTTTCTTTTTGTCCCTAGACAGCAAATAGCATCAAGACAATTGTTCTGGCTTGCAGACAGCACTGTATGTCAGTATTAGGTGATCCTAGTTCAGCTGAGTGTGGAGTGCATTATTGTCAGCACTATTTCCTCTGGAAGTGCTCATGCTCTCAGATCAGTGTAACATTGCTAACACACAGTATTGCATGCTCCTTTCCTCCTGCTTGAAATCTCTGCCCTCCAGTGAGGGTTCAGATTTGCATAATAGTGATTATTTCTTAATAGCTGGCAAGTGTGTCAGTCTCCTAAACAGGCACAAAAAGCATCAGCATTGTATAACAGTGTCATTTAGTCAATTTGCTGCTGTTTCCTCAATTTCTTCTGCTCCTAGCAAGCTTGCTGTGTATATAGAGAGCGTGCATGCCCTCTGTGTGTGCACACACATTTTGTTAAGCCTCACTTCTTAGCATGCACATCTTATTGGAAAGTTCTTAATCATCAGATGGGCAGGACGGGGACCTTTGTGTTCTCACATTTGGCTTTCAAACTGCAGCTTTGCTCTTTAGTGCTAAACTAAACAAGGGGGGAATAGAGGTCTAATCTCTTTGAATCTGGACCAGCATAATTGCTTTACAAAAAGAAAATGGGCCAGATTTTCCCTTCTTATCTCTTTCACGGCAGCACAGCCTGCCTCCCGAGTATACAAAGAAAAGAAATCAGCCTGTTTTAATTTTTTTTTTTTCATCTGGTGGTACAATCTGGAGTCTGAGTCATGCTGTGGGGTTTTTTTTTTGTTTGTTTGTTTTGGTTTGGTTTTTTGGTTTGTGGATGATATCATCAATAAGAAAAGCTTGGCAACTGGAGCATTGTTGGAAAATTTTGTTCCTTCAACTTATAACTGTGTTGTCTTTGCAATACTAACTAATAAGGATGGCCAGGAGGGATAAATACAAAGTGGTCATTTTAAGAAATGCAGCTGTGATTACAAAAAAGACTGTTTTGCAAGGGGCTGGTATGTCTATGCTTAGTTACTAATAAACTGACTAGCCTTTCAAATGCATTGCTAATCCAAGAGCTGCTGTTCGTAGCATTGCTGTTAAAAAGCATCAAGGCATTAGTATTTCTTCAGGAAACAAAATGTGTAGAGGATGTGTGCTTTTTCTCAGAAACGAATAGCATTGCTTTTCTTGTAATTGGAACATGATGTCTGCACTGACTGTAATTTATGCTCTTTTTATAGATGGTTAATTGGTATTTGAAAGTTATGTAGCACAATCTTTTATTATGGTGAATGGGGAGTGCTTCATGAAAATGCATCGTGGTGGAGATTTTAAGTCTCTCTGAGATTTAAGTACTGATAGAACTTAATATAAAACATTATACCTTGACCTGATATTTTACAACTATTTTTTTTATATTTTTTCTAAATGAAGTATAATACATTAAAATGAGATGACTTTCTGTCTTACTGGGATTTTGCCATCTTTTGCTTCTGTGTATTTCTGTTATGTCTGTAATTGAAAGGCAAGCTCTTTTAGTAGATGTGAATTGAAGTGTTGGTGAAAGGACAAATCTCTTTCACTGCAGTAACTTCAGGATATCAATACTATATAGAAGTCAGATCACCATCTATTCAGTTATTTTCATAAGAAGATGGCAAAGTGATAATACTTCTTGGCATTTTTCCACAATCTGTAGTAGTCTGTAGGAAGGCACTAGTAACATTTGCAGTTTTTCCATGATTCTTACGTATGAAGAATATTAATTTTGATCAAATGTGGCTGTTCAGCCTATTTTACTGACATGCAGGTCTTTCTCAGTTTGGGTGCAACTCTGGAGTGTTCTTTTTTTTATAATACTTTTTTTTTTTTATTTCTCTTTCAGGCCTCTGTATCCCAACAAGATGGCATTTATATATTTGTTCTTCAGACCACTGCAGTTGCTCCTTTTGTTTCTCTGGATGTGGGGAGTATAAAAGGCAGATTTAGTGATAACGGTTTCCTCATGACTGAAGAGAAGAAAATGGTTGTGTTTTATCCTTGGGAACCTACCAGTGTTGAAGAACTAGAAAGTTCACTAATCTTGACCTCTCTGCTGGATGTTCTCTGAGAATACTACATTTCCTTCTAGATAAAGAGTGGAAAAGGAGGAGAAAAAAAATCAGAAGAATTTGACTGAAGTTAAAGTGACATACACTTTGAGCTGGCTGAAGAACTTACTCTGTATCCCTGTCATGTGAATTTTAACTGCTGGTTCAATGTAAAGATACCAACAGCAATGCCTACATATAATATATATGGTGTATTGAAAGCAGATCCATTTTTTTTTTCTAGTTTCACTAGGCTGTAACTGGAAATTAATTTTAGGACAACAGCAAGGTAGGCTGGGGGCAAGGGAGAAGGACAGGGAGTGAAGCTGGGACTACCTCCAGTAGGGCACCGAGCCACTCTGTGGGCAGGTTGCTAAACATTGGGCTTGTCTGTCAGACATGGTTTGAAATGCAGCTGGGATCTTGCTGGGGTTCCACAAGGATCCTATATTAGTTTTCTTGCAAAGCAGAATCAGCACCACAATAGGTGGAGTTTGAAGGAGCTCTGTGGCGATGTCCATCGGTGTTGTGAGAGCAGCGCGTGGGCGATACTTGCTGGCAGTGTGGGGGGTCTGCAGCACATGTTGGGGCAGCAGCTGTGTCTCCCAGTGGAGAACTCAGACTGGGGGTCGATTTCTTGCAGTGATCACAGTTTTAATAGGCAGAGAGATGAGCAAGTGACTGATACTTTGGTGTTAACCAAACCTGACATACTCCTGAGCAAGAGGAAGAACTTAAAAGAACAAAGGGAAATGATAAGTGAAAGTTTCTTACAAATGCTTTATTGGGTCACCAAAACAACTAACTGCAGTTGCATCTGATTCAAAACTAGTCCTAGGTAATGGAAGACATGAAAACAATCAAAATATGGATGTGTATGTGCCAATGTTTATAGATTTTGTAAAATACATAGGGAAAATGACAGTCATGAGTAAAACTTACAAAGGAAATTAAAAGTTATTCTGAGAGGGCCAAAATACCAGAAAAATTCTTCAGTGTTTTTGGTGTCCTGGAATTAATGTGGAATCAAAGCAACAATAGAGTCAATACAAGGTAAGAATGAAAAAATGTGGAGAAAATATGATTAGGAAAAGGGCAAGTTTGTTGAGGTCTTTCTCTTACATTAATGGAGAAATGTCTCTTCCAGCAACATCTAGATAGAATTTCAAAATGGCACTTAATAACATTAAGTAAATAAAACTTTGGAGGAATCATTTGTTTAAAGACAATCAAGAGGCCTATCTGGAGGTCAGTGATATTTGTTCATCTCAGCATATGAGTGAAGTTTGAGATACGTAGAAAAGAGCTTTTGCATTGCTAGTAGCAAAACCCATAAATTTTACATAACTGTGACCTTGTCTATCCTGTCACAATTTTTAGGCAGAATCATGAAAGAAATGATGTGGTACATTATGAAGAAGTGATGAAATGGCTATGCAACTAAAGTCTACTAGCACAGCTATATAGAACAGCATTCTATTTTTTTTTCCTGTTGCTTCTGCAGTTACCAGATTGACATAGCAAGGTTTGGGCAATTTTTTAAAATTATTGCTGTTTTTGAAGGTCAGGACCTCCCTAAGGAGTAGGTCCATTCTTTCTCACTGGAAAGTTTTAATTCAGCACTAGGTGCCCTTACAAAAGATTAGCAGTTGCTTAAGCCAAATGCTTGAACTCAAAACAGAATTTAAAGGGGAAGGTTGACTTCCATTATTGTCTTAATATCCTTAAAATGTTCTTTGGTTTCCTGGTGTTGTAGCAGGTGTGTATTTATAGAAGCTGTTCTCTCACCATGCAGCAGTGGCTGTACCCTGTGCTTTGGTTAACCATTTCCCCTTGGTACTTTCGCAGTGGCCTCCTGTGCTATACTTGGTGACATTGTTCTGCCTTTGTCTGAGATCAGGGCAGAGATAGGAAGGCAGCACTCTACCCCACACTCCTATCCACACATCCATCTTGCCGGCTGAGTGTTGTTACAGCTACAGCAGCACCTGTAGTGCCAGTTCTGTCTGATGGGGGTTTGCAGCCAGGAGCATTAGGAGGAGCATTTGGTAAGTGTCACAGTGTCCTCAGTGTCATTACATTATTGGTGGTGGCAGTAGAGGGGACTGGCCCTGTCAGTGTCCCTTCAGGTGCTGCCTTGCAATGTCTTGTTCAAGGAGCAGTGCGCTCGCTTGTGCTCATGGCCTTTGTTTGCTCCTGGGCCCCTCTGGGCTGTTTCCCACTGATGGCAAAAGCAGCAGCCAGGTGCCCACAGCCATGGCAAATGCCCTTCCAGAACAGAACTTGAGAGCAGGTTTGGGAAGAACACTGTATGGTGTTGGCTAATCTGTTGTCCTAAAACCGTTTAAAGGCTGAGATTTGGCTGTGAACCCATTCTGGGCTTGCAGAAGCCATTTTGAGCTTTAGAGGGCGCCTGTTTGTACTTCTGCTACACAAGGAAGACTTATTTTGCTCCAGTTTACTGGAGCATGTCCTTGGAAGCTTTTTCAAGTTCTGCATCTTCTCCAGGAAAGAAGCATGCAAATGTATCTAAAAATTCCTGTCTAAGTAAGTGTTTATAGTTCTCTGTCGGTCTTTCTTGTTACCTGCTGTTTGCATAACTTGTGGCCTGGACAGATTTTTCTGCATTAGATGCACATCTTTCTTCAGTACTTTTACTTCTGTTAGTTCCCTTTTGGTTGTGGAGCTATGTAGCAGAGACCATTTCAGTGACTTGAAGCAATGTCAAGAGCAGAGAAATAGGCTAATGAGTTTCTTATTTTCAGTACAGGAGAGGTGCATTTGAAGCTTATAAGCCAGCCTTTTTATTGTCAGAATCACTCTTTTCTTTCTTAGCCACTTAGGGAACCAGAAACTCATGGTTTGAAATTTTTAGGGCAGGTTTCAGTACAAGAGTTGTGTTTACATAACTTTGCTTTCCACTCAGATGTTAAAAGGTACCAAAATGAAAGCCCCAGTTTAGTTCAATTAATGTGGAAACCCAAAACTTAAATGAAAAAAGGCCATCTCTGTAAGAAGCAAAGTCAGTCAGTAGAGACCTGTAAGTACATGAGCTAGTGCTCTCCTGAATTGTGCATATGGCAGGAGTGACTGGATGACTGAAAAATCCTATAGCAGTTAGGTTTAAATGAGGCCATGGAAAACCTCTGCAGCCTTGGAAAAACATACTCTGGTCTGGCTCTAAGTGGGACATCAGGCTGCTTCATAATGCTGAATGGAGAAAATCAACTCCTTGGTAATTAACCTGTGTTGTCTTCTGCTGTAGCTGTAGGAGTCTTTAGAAGCCAGCAGAAGTTTGGACTGTGCTTTGGCCATTACTCTAGAACTGCTCTATTTCAAGACATCATCATCCAGAAACACCAGAAGCTGTGGATGGTGGGTGAGTATTGACCGCTGCACACTGAGCTAACCAATGAGCACCAGCATTCCTGTCATGTCACTTGGGGGAAGCAAGGAGAGTGGCTCTTTTTTCTTAAATGCATGGAAAAAGCATTCTACTTTCTCAGGTAAGGGAGAAAAGATAGTTCATATGCATGTAGATAAGATTCTTATCCTTCCTGATTCTCAGAATGCTGCCTAGAACTTCCCACTACCAGTGATTTCCAAGTTTGTAAATACATCCCAAGATGATTCTAGGAAACTTAGAGCTATGGCAGCCAATCTAAAATCAAGGGCAATTTAACTTTCTGAAAAATTCATTTTACATCAGATGTGAAGATCTGTAGGGATCTGTTGCCACAACTTTTGCTGCATGCAGGCATGCACTAGTTTCTGATGTTTATTAGTACAATACAGTAGCAAAGTAATGGTGCAAGCCCTACTCCACTGCAAGTGCAGATTAAGTTTGGAGGTTTCTCTCTATAAGGCAGGTGTAGACAGAAGCTGATTCAGCCAATTCCTGGGTTCTTGCAGGGCTGGTGATTACTTTATTCCATCACACTTGTGAAATAGGAATGGCACTTCCTGTCTTGGCAAGGAGGTGTAAGGATAAGTCTGTATGTGAGGTGAGCAGATCTCATGATCTCCTAGTAGATGTCTTGCCACTTTCTGTAGTGTGTCCTACACTTGTTGATGTGTTCTAACACCTACTCTTGCCTAGTTCTAAAACCCTGTGCAGCTTGCCTGCAACACATACTCAAGATGCAGAAAGTTAATGCAGGTAGGAAAAGTTGTCCTATTATGTGACTTAACTGTAAAAATTTAGTTTTCCACTTTGAATTACTGAGAATACTCTTAAAATTAGTGTTTTCCTATCTCTAAACAAAGGGAAAAAACCTAGAAGGACTAAAGTCTTTTTTATTAAATATACTGAAACTGAGAAGCTGCTAGACTGCCATTTAAAGTACTTCAATACACAGGATGTAGGGGACCTGCTCTGCATGATCACTGACCTGATAAACAGCTATTATACAACATCTGGTCTTGAAGTGCTTTAAGGAAATACAGATCCAGGTGTCTTCTGGTGGTTTAAATGTAGAACTGGTCAGAACTCAAGCTAAAAGGTGTGAATAACAGCCAGGGTGCCCTGGTGACCTGCAGGATTGTAGAAACCTGATTAAAATCTCTGCCAGCCCCCTGAGCTGTGCTGGAAATTCTGTGGAAGCAGAAGGTATGTTTTCCTTGGACAGCAGCTCTGCCAGGGCTCAAAAAGCCCTTCCACCCCTAGAATATCAGAACCTTCGCCTGTTTCTATTACAGCTGGGATACAAAGAGAACACTGGAGAGGTACATTGATTGAACAAAAATCTGTATGCCTTAGACACTACCTAGATGTGGGTTATACATACAAGAACTGAAAGAAAGAATGGCATTTTTACTATTACTCATCTTCTCTGGAAGTAATTACATTCTCAGTAATTCAGCTGGATATAAAATTAGTTCACAAGTTTTTTTCATTACTCATGGTTTAATATATTACAGCAACTACTGCTCTAAACATAACTATTCTCAAGGTTCATTTTGATTCATTTTCCCAGGAGTGACACCCAGGTTTACTGAACCTTGAGCTGAGCCAAGAACCACCCTGTCAACGCTCCATCTTTGTGCCACAAAAACTGGCTACAAGTGAGTAGACAATGGTACAGTGCCCCTGTTGGCTTTTTCATCATGAACTCTGATGTCTGTTCTGTTTAGTTGGGCCAACATCAATAACAGAACACTCACCATCTCAGAACTGATGTCACACAAGAAGAAACACTGCTGATAAGCACAGTTACTACAGGAGATTCTAGATAGCCCAGGGGAGAACTGTCTCGTCAGAGACTTGCTGAGACACTAAATAGTTGGTTTCAGTATAAATGATTCTCTGCTGCTATAATGATGAGAACTAAAACAAGGCAGAGACTTTAATCCTAAAGCACAAAGCACAGCTGCTCAGCACTAGTTGGTGGTCCTGCTCTCCCACCATAAAAGATACTTTAGCTTTAAGACAGGTGGCTTGCAACCCTTCATTTATTTTAGTGCTTGGAAATCAGCATGATCTTGTATCAATGCCTAAAACTGAGATGCTAAATCTTCAATAACTGTAATTGAAAGGTAATGTAAAAATCACAGCAGGCACAGACAGGAGCATTAATTTTGGGGTTTTATTATAAAAGTAAAATAAAAATAAGCATTTAAAAAGCACACTTTTTCAAAAAGGAACAGATATAAAAAAACTATTTACAAGTAGGAAAATGCCAAACTTGAAATTTTTTTTTGAATAAGAGGCACCAAAGTTAAATTTAAATACATTATTTGAAATATACAAGATTCTTTTAGGATTCTCTTTTTCCTCTGAGTTGTCACTGTTGTGATTAATGATTTTTCTTTGCCTGCCGTTTTATGAGCTGTTTTTATGCAACTGTGCTTCAAAAATTATGGAGAGGGCAGCTAGAAACAGTATCCTCTGATTACTCTGTGTGCTTAACCTCCTTAGTAAGTAAATTGGTATTATGGATTAACAATTTCTTTTTAATCTGTAAAAGAAAATCCTCACAGACCAGGAAAGCTTAGTCAGTCTTTCACAGCATCCAGTCCTGTGTATTAATGCAGCAGTGGAGCCCTGGTTATTGAAAATGGCTTGTAAATGAATACAATTAACTGTACTTGAGGAAGGAAGCAATGGCTAGGAGTCACACGCTGCAGTTGCCATTGGTTCAGGTTCAGGTGGGATTCTTCCAGTGCACTTTTGGTTGAGTTGCCTTCCCTGTGGCCAGGATGACACTGATGTAATTTGAAATGTCCCATTTGTTCCTGTAACTGCAGATTGCTAATTGAACATTACTAGTCAGCTATATAACTGCTGTGCCCTGAACTTTCATGTCCATAGCCCAGGGCCATTTTGCCAAGTGTTAGTGAGGACTTGCTGTTCAGAGAGTCTGAATAAGTGAAGCTCAGCTTGCGGAACGAGGTCTCCACACCACTGTCACACGTACTTTCAGTGTCTTGAAATCTGCTATTATAGAGCTCACCTGAGGGACAGAGAAAAGGGAAACGTTACCATTTGTGTGGCCTGAGCAAGGCTGCTTTAAGAAAAGCCTAAGGAATAGAAACCAACAGGGTTAAGCTCTTCTCTAGGAAAATAACTCTAACATGAGGTATTGTAATAGGAAAAGCTGTGCTGAATGTTTCCAGGCCACCAAAGCATGTGATCTGATGTACTGGCAGAGATCAGCTTGCAGTTGGAGCTTGGATGGGATGAGAAGCCTGGTGCTCTACTGACACCAGTGCTGTCACACTGCACTCGGGTCAGGACTCTGCCCGACTTGTGGTGGTTGCAGGGCAAAAGGTTCTCTGGTTCTCACAGTCACACTCTGTGTAAGTGTAGAGCTCCAGGATGAGGCTAATAAAACTTTTCATTCATGTTATTTCAACTTACAGATTTCTTTTTGAGACAAACACTTGAAGAGTTTTCATGTAGTAAGTAACTCCGAAATAGGAACAAGTCAGCAGCATCTATCACGTGTGCAGAATCCACAGAAGGGGTGCCTGACTGCAAGAGGTCAGTATCCAAGCTGAAGGTATGATGGGGGATCAGTGTGACTAAAGCAGTGGTGGCATCTTAGAGTTCAGTCTTGTTTTTCTAAACAAACATCTTAAAGTAAATGATGTGATACCCTCCATTCATGTTGCAGAGGGAGCAGAATTCCTCTTACCCTTCAGGATTAATCTAAAGGGGCAGTATGTGTGCAAGCACATATTTGGGTGTGTGTGAAGGTTTATTCCATGACTGATTGAGCAGTTTTCTACAGAGAA
The DNA here is from genome assembly GCA_013398075.1 of Notiomystis cincta. Lineage (NCBI taxonomy): Eukaryota > Metazoa > Chordata > Aves > Passeriformes > Notiomystidae > Notiomystis > Notiomystis cincta. The sequence goes on from VZRX01011071.1 coordinate 56,907, forward strand.
TAAACTGGAAATGTTAAACCAGAATGGAGTGACTGTGGTGTTTTTTCTTTCCACAAATACCTACAGTATTTTTACACAGGGTGTAAGTTTCCACATCAGGCTACAGGCAGCACTACTGGTGTTTGAACAGGAAAAAACAAAGGTTTTTGTTACTAAACCTGGCTAGGCAATGACTGAACAGCCTTGATGACAAACTTCTCACAACCTCTCTTTTTCTTTTAGTAGAGTTCCCTGCCCAAAACCACTGTAGGACCTCCATCACTGAAGATGCTTAGAGCTCAACTGGACATAAGACAAGCAACCTTAAGTAATATTCCACTGGCTGTGCTCTCAGCAGGTAGTTGGCCAGCAGGACTGCTCAAAGTCCTGTGTAAGTCATCCCCAGTTTCTCTGCCTACAGAACACTGGGCCATATTGGAGTGCTACACACTGTGGAAGGAGAAATTTAATACTGAAGTCTTACTGAGGAGTTTAGGAGCCCAAAGCATATTTGTTTATCTAGCTATGAGAGGGAAAAAAATTTCAAAAGTTAATGGCATTTGTACATGCCTAGGAGATAACTGCCTATATTCCCAGTACATCCAAGGCAAATGGCAGGTGTCTGGTTTTAGCAGAGGGCAGCAGTGTAATGAATACTGTGATGCAGGCATGCTGATTCAAGTGCTCCATTTTTCCTCTCTGTCCTACACCTAGCAGATTGAGAGGGGTCATGCTGCAGAAAAATATTTCTGAAACCAGTAAGCAGGTGAAGCAGTGTGTGCAAGAAGGTGTGCAATCTATCAGCAGTCCCAGATAGAGTGGGGAGGGAGAATTAAAAAAAAAAAGTCTTAAATAAAGCTCTTGGCATTTTTTTGGTGTCAGTTTTACCTGTTTCTCCATTTGCAAAGGTGAGTGGTGATGAGGATGGAAGCGCTTTTGCTGTACTGTCCTCCAGGAGAGAGGGTCTGCGTGAGATGGACAGTGCTTCCTGAATTATTTCTATGGCTTCTGTGTGATCCATCTGTCTCAAAGCAGCGATCAGCTCTTGAACTGTACCACCAGAAACCTGAAAGAGCAGACATCAGATACTCAGCATCATCCAGCCTGGCTAAAACTGCAGGGCTGCACTGTCTCACCATGCAGGAGGACAAGGTTCTCTACATGTCTGAATGTTCTTTGTAACTTGTTACAGCACATTACCTCATAGTTATCCAGCAGAGTTTTTGATGGGGAAGGGCTCAACCTGAAGGCATTATTAAGTATGCCAAGACCCAGTTTTTGTGCTAGAGTGGACCAGTTTTTGGTTGGATCAGGCGATTCCAATAGTTTGTAAAGCTGCATCTTGGAATTCTCATTCAGCTCTCTTAAATGTCCTGGGTAACAGAGAAATATGTTAGTTTATTATTTATACAAAGCATGCACCAGTTCATTTTTAAGCATAAATGAAGCCAAACTGAAGACTATTTGAGAGTCCAGTCCCAGCATTTACAAATGTATTGCTGCAAGACTGAAAATGTACTACTCATCCCTGTGACCTCTTAAGGGAATTGTGCTCATTCTGTGAGCAGAGGGGTGGGAGGGCACCTCTTCTCTCTGACCAGCTCAGTTACAAGCTATTGCAGGGCAATGTCTCCTGCCACTACACTTACTAGAGGGATATTGTCAAGTCTTTACAGGTGTTACCTTGTGTCAGTAAGTCTTCCAAAACCTCTGGTGACTCGTAGGGTTTGCCATTTAATATGTCATATACCTAAGAGAATACATTAAAGTCAGTATTTAGCAGAAACATGGTTAGTGTCCATTAAATTTCAGCAGTGTTGTATAAAGCCCTAATTCCATCTGTAAATTAGTATTTTTTCCTCTCCTGGTCTCAGTATGACTAAGGCTACTATAAAACCTGTGCTAAACTTCAGGGAGAAACCTTGAGAAGTTAAACTGTATCATCTGGCAACTGTTCTCAAAACACAGAGGAAGTCTTGGCAGTAAATAAATGGCAGTAGCAGTGCCTAAGCAAGGAGTTGCTGCCTGTCTGCAACTAGTCATTTAAAACAAAGCCTGGGTTAGATTTTCACCAAAGGCTGGTACCACTCCCCAGCTCCAGATGATCAGAGATGCTGACTGCTTGCCCTTTACACTCACACCAAGCCAAATGCACAATTATCAGCTTAATCACTGTTTGGGCAGAACACAGAAGCGCATTTTCCCATCACACACAGGCTGCAGTTCTGAAGAGCGCTCAGCAAAGAAACCCAGTGGAGAGTGGGCCTTCCAACACAAGCTGCCCACCCAGCTAAAAACTTTCCTACATTGAAGAGTGTAGTGCAACTACTTCAGAACTGCCTGGTCATTTCTGTTCAGCAGCATTAGTCAGCTCATTAGTCCTCAATTAGGAGCTTTCTTCCAGTGCTGTTTCATCAGGGGAGTTTTATGGCTGAATTAGCCTCGTTTTTGATGTCAAATTAATTAATGGAAATAATTCTGGATGCAGTGAAAGGAGCTGGATGAGAGAGCTGAACTATCCTTTAAGATTAGAAAAAAACCAAACAAAAAACTACAAGAAAAAACAGACCACATACCTCACAGTTGGCTGCCATATCCAGTGGTGTTGTTCCAGGCACAATCCCTTCATCATCATCTTCATCATCTTTCACATCATCTAGATCAAACAATGGCTCAAAGTTCTCAATGTGAGGATTTGCACCTGAAAAACAAGGGGAGTGGGGTGGGGTGGAAGGGCTTGAAGTTGCTTCTCAACAGTATTTAAAATACACGTTCTATGTACTGAATGGCAAATCAGCTAATTTAACTACAGCTAAATTATATACTAAGCTAGCAAGTAGCTCATTTATCAATTACATTTAAATGCTGTCACATCTCTGTATAATGCTACTCTCCATTATAAAGAGGGAAAAAAATGACAGGCAGAGTGTTAGGGCCCAAAGAGCGAGCTCTGGTTTTATCAACTGACTTCCAGTCCCATTTTACCTCACACAGCACAGCATGCATGTGATGAAGGGATGATGTGGAGCTGCTTTTTAAGTGACAGAGAAAGTGGCAGTGTTTTTAAAAGACCAAGCAGACAGCCACAGGAATGGGAGACTTGGGGTTTTGTTTCAAAGGAGAAAAATAAGGTTTAAATACAGTTGACAAAATGTTCCAATTAATACTCCAACCTAATTCTTCCCAAGTGACAGCAAACAGGACACATTAACAAGCTTATACTTCAGGAATGGTTTTTTTTTTTCTTTTTGGCTTGTAAGTCCAACACTTATCCCAGATATATAAAAAGGCCTCTTCTCCAGTTCTTCAGCTATAAAAGCTTCAAAAGGTACTCAAAAAACTTCCTCAGAGATTTTTTTTTGAGCAACATAATTTGCCTTTCTAGCCATTAGATGGTGCTGCAGAGTGATAAGTATAGCACCTCAGAGCAGGACTTTCTGAGGAAATTCAGACCTTCTTGCTTTTAACATCTGACTTCCTCCACCCATTAAACAAGTTCACTGGGACATTCTTTTCTGTTTGCAGCCTTCTAATTGAATTGTCACTGTGAAAGAAAACTCTCCAACAAAGATGTATTTCCATACCTGCTGCTTTGAGAACTGCTGCCAATTTTGTTGAGCCCCTGCCAGCTGCTATGTGAAGCGGAGTTGTCCCATCATATGTAGTGCTGTCCACATCTGCATCGCCCTAGGTTTTCAGTGAATGGCAAAAGAAAAGAAATCTGTACAATGCAGCTGCAGAGGCTCTAAACTGCTACTGTGCAAGTAAGCACCATTCCATCCCTGCTTGCATAAAAACTCTAATTGTTGCCTGAAAAGAAGGCGTTAGAAAGTAACTACAACTGTCAGCCTGCAGAGGGTGGTTGTGTGCTCCAGTGTTAGAGCAGGAGGCAGTGCATATCTCCAAATAGGTCAGGTAGATAAAAGCCACTTTGCATCCCTTGTAAAAGTTCTGATTACCTATGGCCTTTGGAGTCTGAGTAGTGTGCACAGAATCCTGCCTTGCTGCTGCTCATCAGAAGAGCAGCCAGGCTGGTGCCACATCCATGCATCAACACTGAGGAAAGCTACTGCAGACAGGTGGGGGGTGTAGAATTAAGGATACCAGGATGGAGGTGTTAGAGATGAGACAAATATTTATACATTACACAGCTACAGCTCTCTGCACCTCTATACATGTTCTGCTTCACACAGAAGAAGAGATGAACTTGTTCATGGTAACTTCAGTGCCAGCCAGGATTACTCAGTGCAAATTTTACATGGCATATGTAGTCAGGTTAGGGTCACAAACTCTGAATTCCTCAACTTGGGCAAAAGCTTCACCAGCAGTGCTGAACAAAACAGTAACATTTGCCATTACACCAGTTCAAGTAATCTAGTCAATGAACAGGGACCTCCCCCCTTCTATTTTTCTGAAGCACTCAAGGATTGTCAGCAGCTTTTAAATATGTAATTGAAAAGACCTGGGAGAAAGAAATTCTGCTCTTACCTCAAGCAGAAGGTAGCCTGCCAAAGGGATGTTCTCTTGTTCAACAGCCAAATGCAACGCAGTTCGTCCAGATTTTTGTTCCTGAGTGTTGACATTAACTCCAGCAGCAATCAGCTGTTTGAGGCAGGACATGCTATTGGCCATCACCGCCATGTGAATTGCACTGAGACCTACACAAAACAAACCCCATCCATCATGTGCATTAATATTTGTAAAATTTGAAAATGTCACAGAGTAATGAGTTTTAAAGTGACAGAATTGTAAGATTAGTTACAGTTACTGTAGTTACCTGAGCAGAAGTAACATATTTTGCCTGCTGACAGATGATTAATCTAAACCCACCCTCTGTCAGTTTAGAGCCATTCTCCCTTGTCCTATCCCTCCATGTCCTCATAAAACACCTCTCTCCAGCTTTCCTGTAGGCCCCCTTTAGGTATTGGGAGTGCTGTAAGGTCTCTTTGGAGCCTTTTCTTCTCCAGGCTGAACAGTCCCAGTTCCCCCAGCCTGTCTGCAGAGGAGAGGTGTTACAGTCCTCAGAGCATCTTCACGACCTCCTCTGGCCCTGCTCCAACAAGCCCATGTCCTTCTTATTTATGCTGGGGGCCCCAGACACTAAGGGAGGCTCAGGATGAAGTTAGTGATGTTAATAAATATGTTCTTTGTGCATAAATTGGAACTTGGCAAGTCAAAACCATGCAAGAAAAAAATATCAGATTACAAGGTCAAACAGAAGGCAGGAACTACAGAGCTCACCTAGAGCATCTCTTTGCCTCAAGAGAATAAAAAGAAAATCTGCATCTTTGTACTAAACAGCTAGGTACCCCACACTGGCCCCATATACTACTGAACATCTCTTCTAGAAAATGGTCTGGGGAATAACTGGTATATTTATATCATCCTCCTGTAAGGTCACAGTGACCTGACACCTCAAGAATACCTGCACCAGAAATATAACAATAAAGCCTTTTATTTAAAAACCAACCAAAAATCCAGCCAAACAAAAAATCCTCTCTCTCTGAGGAACTGAACACAGTTGTTTGAAACCATAATTACAATTTTAGGTCAGACATTTTACAATATGTTAGAGAAGGAGTACTAAATTGAAGTCCCCTATGCACTGAAAAATGGGAGAAGTGTCTCTTTGTGGTTATTTTATAGGCTCTCATTCTGTATGGTCAGAAAGTACCAGATATGAAACTTAGTACTAGTCCAGAAACTATTTTAAGGGGATTTCATTCACTAGAAAGGAGGAAACATTTTCTTCTGAGGGGATTTTTTTAAAAAACCAGAGGTGGCATAAGGAAAAAGATGAACACAGTGCTTGAGATTCTCTGAAACTGAAGAGAATGTACAGTGACAAAAATTCGAATCCACACTGTGTCACGTGACCATTACCAACCTTTTTGTTCTGTATAACCAGAAAACTGACACGTCTGTGTTCTCTCATCTGTGTCTGCAGGCATATAAAAACCAAGGACAGCATATGCAAAATGGGGAAAATGTTATTTTCAGGGTCTGTATCTACCTGTGTAGAAACATGGTGTTGGCAGGAATGGAGGTGTGTTTGTCTAGTAGGGAAGTGTAATTATCTTTTCATACCTTCACCATTGGGGAGGTTGACCATCTGAGATACCTTCTCATGCTTGAGGAGTAGACTCAAAATCTTGTCATCTCCTTCAGTAGCAGCTAAATGTAAGACAGAATTGCCCTGGCGATCCAGAAGGCTGACATCTGCTCCAGCCTTCAGCAAGTCTTCCACCATCTTTGCCTGCTTTGTGATTACTGCCAGGTGCAGGGGGGTCTGCAAGTGACAGAAGCAAGTCATGAGAAGATAAGCAAAGCTACCTCACTGGTACTGAAATCTCTGAAACCCATAAAAGCTCCTAGGGGGAGAAGATGTTACACCACTCCAAAGCCGGCGAACTAAAAGTTTGCATATGTGTACATTCTCTTCTACTGAATACTACAAACAGGGAAATACTTACTGGAAATAAAAGCTGCCTTGCCAATGTCAGCAGTTGGACTTTGGGAGGAACAAAGACGTTGCCTACTCTATAAGCCAGGGCACTGACCTGGCTATTTGAGCATTGCAGTGCAAGGGACTCGGGAAATGAGATAATCCCTGAGCCCCCCACACACTGTAACCCTGCTTCCACAGCTGCCCCACTGCCAAGTTCATGCCACAGTGGGAGCACCCGTGCTTTCCAGGCCCTGCTCAGATCCTGAACCATGCTCTCATTTTGCTTCTGAATCAGAAATTTGCAGCCATGAGCATAGGAGTTCCTTATCCCTAAAAATGGCTGCACAGGAAAGAAGAAAATCCTGCAGTTCTGTGCACTTGCCAGACTGCAGAACAACTGTGCACTTCTGCAGTGTGTGTTGAACCAGCTGATCCCATTTGCAGATTGCCCATTCTTGTGCACCTGCAGCACTCAGCAGCTCTCAGGCTGAGAGGTTCTGGGACCTTCCAAAGGTTGGTTGCAGACTGAGTTCTTGTCAGTTCCAAGCAGCATCACACTGAACATACTCACACATGCATGCATTTAAACAGTAAGCATTCTAGTGAGGTCTGGGAAATTGTATTTCCAACACTAAAATAATTTAAAAAACGAGTGGAATTCCATTACTAGATCATTATATTAATGGAGGACTTCTAAAAAAAGAGACTAATTCCAGCTCTGCACAATAAGCTTGCGTTTGTCAGTAGATCTGTCAACACATTTGCAATTAATACTGCATCTATAAGGTATATGTCAGCTTTCAGAATGTCTGTAGTGAAGGAAAATTCTAGCTCAAGCCTACACTCTCTTCCATCAATGGCTTAAGGTTTAAGCTGAACATGGGAAGAGTTGTAGAGGTTCTGGCAGTCAGGGATTTCTTTCCTGTATAGAGCCCATCTTTGCTTTCTGCTTCTGTTAAACACAGGACACAGAATTCAATTCAGAATCTTCTGCTTACTTTCAGCAGCCTCCATATTTCAAGCTTGCTTTATATGAACATAAAAATGTGAAGGAAAACAAGTCAAAATAAACCTTCTGGGACTACCTGTACAGAATTAAAACCTGCCTTTAATGTTCACACCAAAACAAATGACACAAATGTCAAGAGTGCTGCTTGAATTGTGTGCATAATGTCTTTAAAAGAGATTCTTTTCCAGGCAGGTTCCCACAGCTCTTTTTAAAACCTGAGTTACAACACAAACAGGCCAGACTAAAGTTGAGGAGAGAATTGTACCTGGCAGTTCTTTTCCTCCTAGGTAAAAGACAAGGGAATGGGCTTTTCTCAGTTACTGTAGAAATGAAAGGAAAATCTTGGTGCTCACGTGATGGGCACAGAAACAATCAGGGCATAGGAGGAGCATAGGTTATTATGGCTTCCACATGTGCCTACAGATAACTGATGACACAGGAACTGACTCATGATCCCAAGTTAACCAGAAAGTCAGAAGAGCCCAGCGTTGGCACACTGTAATCCATACCTCTGGTTTAGTAAGAGAAGCCAAATACTGAAGGTATGAGCTGAAGAATTTACTCTTTGTGGCCTATTCCACAGTTAACCCATGGAGACACTTGTGTTAACATCAAGGAGAGTTATGGACTAAACCAGTGAAAACATGCTCTCTTTCCTCTACACTTTCCAATATATCCTTGTTTCTAAACCTGTTTGCATCAGTCTGATCTCTCCCCACAGACAGCAAGTTGTGCAATTTCTTTTGTACTGGCTGAACAATCAGCAACACTTACACCCCCACAACTGCTCACCTGATAGAGGTCATTTCTCATGTTAATGATGTCATTGTAATTCAAATCGGGCATCACTTCCAAGAGGTTTTTCACCAGCTCAGTATGAAGGTGGATAATTGCTAAATGAAGGACACTGAAACAAACAAAAAACAGATGAACTAATTCACACTGTTATCCAATTCATTACAACAATTTCAAGGCTTTGCTGTAGATCTGACTGCATTCTGATATAAACACTTGACTATTAGAGGTAATGATTCCAGCACCAAGTACCAGCACCTAAAATGAATCCCAACATTAAAAAAAGCCAGTCAGAAGCTAACTGGTTAACCCATCAATCACAAAAGCAAACTCAAGTTGGCTTTTGCTGGCCCTCAGCATTACTTTACCACTAGGCTAATATACAGAATGTGTGGCACAAAACAATTGTTTCAGAAATCCTCAGATTTTCTGCTGGCTTGCTGTTTTTTCATACTTTAAATTATGCAGCAGATAAACACTTCTTACTGTCAAAACCTTCCTGCAGAATTTCCACAGGCCTCTCTGCCACCAAAGCAGATTTTCCCTTGGGGGTTTCCCCAGATCTGTGGGTTTTTCTTTATTTTGTTTTCAAACAGAAAAATGACTACAGACTCAGGCCCAGTGACTAACAACCACAGGATCTGCAGCAGTGGCCAGAGGCATCATGCCAGAAAAGCACCTGTTTTGAGACATGAGTGACTGCAAGACACTTCATTTCTACTGGGCTAATACAAAAGCCCTTCCTGTGCTTTTCTCCAGAAGTGGGTCCCTCACCAGCAGCCTGAGTGGCTGGATGTGCAACATGGCACCAGGAAAAAAGCAGGTTGTGAATCCCATCTTGCCTCTCCCACAGAGCTCCATCTGCCTTGCTACCTTAGGACTTCATGCCCTTTGTTCTGAAACATATCCTGCCAAGCACTTCCTTGGCAGATGCTGGCCAACTTCTAGACTCATCTTTTTAGCAAGCTGCTGCTGACATGCAAAATCAACAAGGGACATGTGGTGTGTCTGTTAAGCCACTCCAGAAATACCTGAATAGTCTCAGATTTACAGTTTTATCAGCAAAATAAGTTCTGTGCAATTCAGGGCAAGGAGTCATCTTGAAATTCAGACAGAGCAGTCAAAACCAGCAGATATTTTAAAAAAGGAAAAATAATATAACTTACAAACCAAATTCACCCTTAAAGGGAGTTTTTTATTGATTCTGCCATTATACACTGCCACTGGAAGTACCATGGCACCTTCCCTCCTTCAATTCCTGTGCTGTTCAAACAATCCCATCATTACTGGAAAAGAGCTGTTCCTCTGCTCTGATAGATGCTTTTTATTATGCTCTGCATCATGCTGACATTTTATTTCCATATCTCACTTCAGAAATAAATTTGTTCTTCTACTGCTTTTAGCCTTCTTTTCAGCAGCAAGTATCTTAATTTTACCCTACCATTATATGTGATGCTGCTGACTAGACCATGAAAGGTCAGTTCCATTTCTTAAACATTCCTACATGAAAAAATGCATTTGAGCACCACTGTAGAGCCATCAGATACCTACAGAGCAGTGGTACTGGTATAAATACAGTCACAGCCATTGTTACTGAATGTCCACTGTAAATACACACTAATCAGAGGTTGCTGGGTTCTGTCTCAAAGCCATAAACTGTTGACAGCAACAGTTTTTGAAAGGCTTAAGCAAAAACTTTCTAGTTGCCATATAATTTTACTCATTAAAGTGAAAATCAGGGCACTTTATTAATAAATTTTGACCTTTTTCTTCTCCCTCAAGAGAGCTGGAAGACCATCACCAAAGCTTTGCTTTGTTAAAAAGTTGTGAAGTAATACAGATGTATATTATGCTCACAGAATAAATCCATCTCCAGAGAAAGGCAACATGAACTTGAGCCTCACATACTTGCAGGTACTTCTTGATTCAGGAAGAAAACAACTATTTATCATCATTCTAAAAAGTATTTTAACTTAGTTAAAATGCCTTGCAAGTACAGATCTGAGAAGCACCTTTTTGATATTTAAATGCAAGTCCTACTTGCTCAATACTCCTCTAACCCTCTCCCCCTTTTTTTTTTAAAAAGAGAATCTGTACTGTCCATAGCACTTGCAGATTTTGTTGCTAGCTCCCACCTCATTCATATTCCTGCTTATCTCAAAGCAGACATTAGGTTTCCAGGTGGAAAGCAAAGCTAGTAGAGTAGCCCTCTCTGACTGTGCAGTCTTCTGTAATCTGAGGCCTGTTTTCACTGAAAATGAAGTGAAAGGAGTAACCTCTCTCAGAGTCATTGAACAGTGGGATATAGGTCTCGGTCACTAGAAATTTTCCTTCTAGCTGGACACCTTGAGGCTTATATGGCTTCTACTGTTCAAAACACTGTAATTTAAGGAAATGTAGGTGATTGCACAGGGCCTGCCAGCTAAAAAGTGAGGATGTGATAACATCACTTGCTTATTCAAGAGATTATCTTTGCATTTGTTTAGAGTCGCTTCTGCTGAATTTCGTTTTAAGTAACTACTGATCATTAGTTCCTCACAGTACTTCACTCCGAGTTCCACAGAAAATGCATGGCTGTAGAGGAACAGAGCAGATTTCCACTCCAGCTCACATTACTGAAGGACTGATATGCAAATATTAGCAGCCAAGTCTGCCACAAACATCTGTGCAATCCCTTGGAAGACAACACTACAGTACAGATATAAGCAAGAGCAAAATAATGTCCTCTGGGAATAAGCTGGTGTCAGTGAGAGAAATGCAGTATGGACCCTCCAGCTATTGTTTCTACATCTCCTGGTGAATCTCTTACTTGAAGCATCCTATGAAGACTTAAGGACTTGCATGGAATAAAAAGTAGGGCACTCTCCTTCAGCACCCAGCTGAGGATCCCCATACACCGTGTATCTGGATGCAAGTGAAGATTTTAAGTAAAAAAGGGCAAAGAAACTCAAACTCACAACATGCTCAACATACCCTCAATGATGGGATTACTTTCTGACAGGTGCTGGATCAATGAACTTTATGGTGTACATGACTTCTTTCAAATGAAACAAAAAGTCTAAATCACAGCTGTACCTCTCCCAAACAGCAGAAAGGAGAGTGCTGTTTATTTGGTAAGAGCAGTGGTGCCATCAGTGATTGGTACTCATGAGGGACAGAACAACCTGACTACACCATTCTGCCCTCAAACCCATCAGTTTCAACCCAGCAGATGCAGTGGGATCAACTCACTTGTCTCCATTATCATCCTGGACAGCAGTGAGATGGCGCTGAGCTGCCAACAGCATCTTCACATCTCCAGTCACGGCGTAATCGAAGAGAGCGTTGCAGTGACGCCTGGCAAGCTGCAAGGCCTTCTCCAGGAACAGAGCATCTGCAACACAAAGTTTCCCTTGCATCAGCTTGCTTGTTTTCCTTGGAACACCACCTACTTCTGAAAGGCATTTGTGCTGTCACAGAAATAAAAAGTGCAGACCACCAAGCATTTTTCACTGCTTCACTGAGATGGTTGCTAATTACTTTTGAGAGCTAAGGACAGAGGGAACAAATGCCTGGGAAGGAAAACTAGGGGCATGCTGAGCATTCAGGCAGCAGGAACCCTGAGAGCCGTCTAATCTAGAAGCTCCCTCTGGTTTGATGGCACTGAATTAACAGCACTGATGTGCAGTTGTGTGTAATGAGACAAAAAGAGCAGAACTTGGATCTGGAACTTGCACTTCCAAGTAGTTTTGCCTTGAGGAAGCTGAGGCACAGGAAGCCTAAGTGACCCATCAAATATTGCAGAGAAGCTCACAGAAAAGCTATGGAATAAATGCAGGGCTTTTCACTCCTTCTCCCACTCAAATCATGCAATCTATCATGCTTTACAGCAGCAGCACAGAGTCTGTTCTGCTTAAAACATTTAACTTTTTACAATGGTTAGTATTTGTATCCTGATTTTAGAATTATAAAATGGACAGCCACTGAGATTTCAAAAAGCAGAAGTTGTCATGGTGGTGAGGCAAAAGGGAGAAAGAGGAGAAAAGAAACTCATTTGTGGAAAAAAGTAACTCTAGCTGCTCTGTCAATACTTCTGTGGTTCTGTATCAGCAAGAAACTAGTGAAAATGAAACAGATGAACTCTGAAAGTACAGCATCATTCTGTGAAGCAGTTTCATCTGAAATCAGCCTGTATTTTGAACAGTTCATGTTTCTATAAAACCTTGTAAGGTTGGGAATACTAAGAGCAAACAAGCACAAAAGACTGTGTCATTTAAAGCACACATGGGGTGACAATATCCAGGATTTCCAGCTACACAAAACCAGGCATTTAGACTGGATCAGAAGCATGTCCCTGATTAACACAAACATATTCCTGTAAAGCAGACTTACTCAGCTATCCATGAAACTCACTGTTCTGGCCAGTACATCCCTGTGGCTGCTGTACTATATATCTGGGCTGAGAGATTTATATTCGCTATTTACCTCTTAACACTAAATATGTTTTATTCAGGATACATATGCAGGGTAAAGGATGTTAAGCAATTCAGTCTTTTCTCGTTATACACATTTCCAAAGATCAAAGAACTGGATAGTCAAACTCCCTGGTTTTCCATATCAAACACACAGGAAAGCTATCCTTCAAAATACTTCATGAATATTTTAGTCTAATACCCAAATGATCTGGCTTGCAGTAGCTATTTTATGCAGCCTGTTCTTCTGCATCAATTCTTTGTATAACCTGGAAATTGCCTTCTTTCATGCCATTACAATACATAAAAAAAAAAAAAAGGCAAACTTCCTCCCTACAATATTCATTGCTTGGAAAACAGGTTCACAATTCAGTCACCTCCTTCACAACAGCTAAATGGACATTATTATTTCTTCACATCAGCATGAGATTTTGTTCTCTGAACCAGTCACTGGATTTATCACAACCAAAACTGCAAACAGCAGGTTGCCTCAGGTTTTCTCAAGAGCACCATCCATTCTCAGATCACAAGAAGCTACACCTTGGAGCTGTTTACAACTACAGCCCATCTCCTGTGCCACTTTGGATTCCCAAGCCACAGGTTGCTAATGCTGTTAATAGCAAGTGTCAGAGAGGGCTGACACACACAAGGGTAATGTGCTCTCTCCCCAATCCAGGGAGTAACAAAAGTGGTCTAGATCATATTGCACTTGATAAAAACCAGAACCAAAAAATTCCTCCATGCTCAATTCCTACCACTACCATGTCTCTCTAGTCCAACTACTGTTGTTTTCATTTTATGCTAAGCATCCTTTTAAAAAGTGTCTATCAACTGTTTTAAAAAAACCATCTAGGAAACGTGTGTCTTGCTGTCTGGGAAAAGGTGGTTTTTAAGTCTTTATATATTCTAAAACTCTGCTGCTAAACCAGTTCTGCTGACTACCCTTGCCTTCCTGCTCCTTCTGTTTTATGGCCTGAAATCAAAAGACAAAACCCCTTGCAACAGTATTAAAATGGTAAGATAAAAAAAACGTTCTTTATTAGAAGCTTCCAGGTGCATCCACAGTTACAGGCTATGGACACACCTGGTAATGGATGCCTACAGTTTTTGTAAGTTTAAGAAATTATCATATCTAATAAACATTGTCCAGTTAGGAGAGCAGTTGGTGAGGTAATTTTTCCCCCAGGTACTGCTCCACTGGAGTTGGTCCAGGGCTTCTTTGCTCCACTTCTTGTTCTGTCTTCTAAAATTCTGATTGGAAAACAAAATGTTCTTCTTGTAGGTCCTCCACTTGAAAATAAGACTAAACAATATTTCAGGAGTGTGTTAGAAGGTTAGCTTATTATTCTAAAATCTACAAGAAACAGTAGGAAAAATACCAGGAACTGTACAACCAGGTATTAATGATCTCCAAAACTACAAATATATTAAAAATATGTAAAAAGCAAAAATTTTTAGGCATTTGACGCCTAACACTGCTACCCAACAGTTATTTTACTGTGTTGTTCCCAAACGGAAACAGTTACCTTTACATTTTAAATTCAAACCTAAAATGCTACTTTGTATGCAATTTAACAGTGTTGCAGGAAAGACCTCCTGCAACAGTCATACTAACAGCCATTAACTCATCCACTGAAGTCTCTCAAATATCAAAAGCCAAGTCAACTGCTGAGTTATATTCCACGTGCCTTCACTGCTTGCAGCATTCCTCCCTCACACAAATTTATTAAAAAGCAATGTTAAATATGCCCAGCAGGCAAAGCTGTCTCATCTCCTTGCATGACAAGCAGAAGCTCAAGTGCCCAATGGCAGTACAGAAGTGGAAGGTTACCTACAGAACTAGTATTGGGAGGGACCTTAGATCTGGGGGAATGGAATCCCTCCAGTTTCCTCCAGGAGGCATTACCATGTTCTGAAAACAGCAAGCAGACATTTTTGGAGTTTCCAGACCTTTAACACTTGCTTTGCTCTTACAGCAGTTTGATTTACCCTAAATACATTTACTTGTTCACTTACCCTGCCACCTGCAATCTTCTCTTACTTCAGTTTTACAGGAAGAAGCAGAATCATCCTTCTCCTCATTAACAGCAGACAATCTGCATTCAGTCCTCTCCACAGTTTCCATCTTGGCATCACGTTTCGTGTCCCATTGGTCACTTTGCTTATCAGAGCTCCTCCTATCTTCTTCAGCTGTGCAATTTGATAGACCTTCTAACAAAAAGTAGAACCATCTGTATTCAGTACTGTTGCTTTTTTTAATGCAAGTGATAAAACACAACCAGACAAATCAAAACACTGAAAAATCAATAAAAAATTTACTTCAACGTAAAACTTATCACTAATGAATCGTAATATTCCAGACGCCAAAACACATGGACAGACACAATGATGTAACTAGCTCTAAAGTGATGTTGAGTTTTTGACAGCCTCTACTTTAGAAACAAACTTTTATATATTACAACAGATTTACCTATCTTTTCTTGGTACAAGAATGTAAGTCTGAAGTACTCACACGAAATCTAGCAGAATTACTCAGATACATTTTTTTTTCCTAACAACATACTCATCCCTGAGACTCTGGAAACATCTACAGAGTACTCAATGTATACATCTGAAATTGCCTTCCTGTTTTAGGAAGCCAAGAGTGTCCTTATTAACTTAATCTTTTCCATTGATTTCTCTGGGCAGACTGTGGCAACAAAGGAAGATGCATTTTCTGTGCTCTAATCCTTGGGTCACCTGTTATCAGCACATTCAAGCAAGCAAAAGGGCTGTTGCTTGAAACAATACACTGAATACAGAGGCACATGGAGGGGTTTGGTGACTGCTTCTCAGGACTGCACAGTAAGAAGGAACTACACTTGGAGAGGAAAAGAGAGAAGCAGGGCAGTATAATCTACACAAACCCCTCTGCTGCCAGAGGTTCGAGAAGAGGCCCTCCCCAGCACACTTAGCTAGACCTGCCTGACACTTTGGCTCATACAGTAGGAGAAAATATAGGTTAAAATCGATTCAATTGTTGGAAGGCATTTTTGCTGTTACCATGTTTCATGCCAGTGTTGGACTTTGTTGTGCCAGGATGGAAATGCATGCCTCCAAAAGCAGAGTATCCATATGAAGGAAAACTGAACCCTAAAGAAAGGAAAAATATTAAGAATTAATAGAATTACATCCTAAAGCAATGAGAACACTATCTAGAAGAACACCAAACCTAAAGAAGTGAGGTTTTGTTTTCTGCATACCTTCTGCTTTATTCTATCCAATAAATTTTCCAGGCTAAAGGTGAGCTCTCCTCTACCCCTTCAAAAATCCAAAGAAATTCTAGGTAGTTGGCTGTGACACTCTATGTCAACACCCAGAAGACCACACAAATGTAGTATGTCTTTCCTCTAAAACTCAACTGAGAATCGTAATATAATCGTAATAAGCTGCCTCTATGATTTTGAATCCTTGGGATAACAGATTTGTATTCTGGTGTTAGGTTATACATGTGCTGCCAGCAACACATGTAGCAATTTGAAAACTGCTGCTCTATTCCCTGCTCTAAAAACAAGGGTTGTGGTTCAGGTGACATTTGCTGACCTATAGGTTTTTTATGCTATGCTGCAAGAACCAAAGCAATGCCCTCATGATCCTGTGTCTCAGATATACTCTGACTTCAACTGATAGAGCACAACAGAAAATTTACTAAATAGTATCTCCAAATTTTTAATAGTTCTTTGCAGTAACAGGGTTCAATTTCCAAATTCCACTCGTGGTCCAAGAAACAATTCAGAACCTGTTTAATTTCAGATACCCAAAATGATAATTAACTGAGCTGTCTTGTGAATTTCAGTGCCTCCAAGACCCTAGGAAGCAACAAAGCTTCAAAAGTGGGAAGGCAAAGGAGATAATGGAGTGTTCAGAGTAAAGACGTGCTTGATTGAATGGAGTAACACTAGTATAAACAAAACAGTCAGGTCTTATATGCCTAGGAGGCAAAATCCTCTGTACATTTAAAATATCAGCATAAATATCTGTCCTGCTCTCAAAGCAGAACCCTTTTCCCTCTTTGCTCAAAACTGCTGCCTTACCAGAGCCAGCACTGCCACCTGCCCCTCCATACATGCCACCACCTCCAGTGCCACTGCCTCCACCATAGCCATCAGAGAAGTTTGGCATGAGCTTCTGTCGTTTCCTTTGCACTTCTTCTTTATCTGGGAGAGAAGGAACAGAGAGAACAGGGAGTCAGCCCTACTGGTGGCCAGGCACAGCACTGGGTGTGCGTACAGAAAGCATCAATACAGTTATGAGTTTATAAAGGAAAATAAAGACTGTGGTAGAAGAATTAACTTTCCTCAAGCTCTAAATAGCAGAACAACTCTGTATGTACTGGAGCAGTGAGATTTCTTGAGAAACAAGCCAGTGCCAAGTCCCCAGTCAGACCAGCAGCATGGCTCAGGCCTGTGTGGTCTCCTCAGCTGCGTCAGTGCCCTGTGCTCAGACTCGGGGGACACATGCAGAGATGTCCTGGGGGGCTCAGAGCTTCCCCCAAAAGCATCTTGTGTACTTAGAGCCCTGGAGATCTGTGGTCCCAAAATTCTTCAATATCTAAGCCAAGTCATGAATCAGCACAAGTGCTCCAAACCACAAATTTGTTCAAGAAAATTTGCCTTTGGGGAATATAATCACAGGCTCTTCTTCCAAGCAAATCTACTTCAGAAGTGGAGCCTTATCAGAGGATCACGAGGCACTTCTGAGTTTCAACAGTGCAGAGTACCTGCAGTGCCCTTTGAACTTCTGTTTAAGGGATGGCAAGAAACAGTGAAAGCCATGCTTGCTTGACAAGATTTACTTAAAGTATCATAATAGCCACTAGAACAAAGACCACTTATTTTCAGGCAGGGACATATTACTGCCAAACCATGCTGAGAAGCAGTAGAAACAAAAAGCCTAAATGTATTTTATAGTGTAAGTAAAAAATAAGACTTAGCAAAACACAAAGGGCCAAATTTAAAAGGACTATCCTGATGGCTGGGGAAAGTGAAAATGTCATGACAAGGGCTTCAAAAATAGGGACACAAACATTACATGGGTTAAAATTCAGTAGAGCTGTTGAGAAAAGAACAAAATATAATTTCTTTCTTAAACTATCTAGTATTTTTCAACAGCCATACAACAAAAAGAAGTTTCATGCACAGGCACATCAGTCAGTGCATCAGATGAGACAGCTGGATACACGAGACAGTACACTGACAAATCCACGTGCATTGTTTCCAGGCACACTTGATGTGTAAGTATGCATGCACACATCAGGCATACTCACACTGATGAGGAGAGAGAACTCTAGAGAGCAATCTAGTCAGAGAAACACAAAAACATCCACAAACAAGTGTCTAAGTTTGTGGTAACATTCACAACAATGGAAAAATATAGTTCCTAAATGGTAATTTTGTGATTAGCTTGTATAGGGGATCTGAAAATGCACATAACAATGTTGAGCTAATTGTACTCGCCTAAGAGGCACATTAAAGAGGTTTGCTTCAAATCTGGCAACTTTCCTCTGCAGCTGTACACTTCAGTTCCCTTAACACTTATGCAAGAGGTTCCTGAAATCATGACCAAGAAGAAATCCTCTGGCAACTCTGGAAGCTTTTGTGAATGCATGCTTTCTCTATTTCATTCTAACAGTTGTGAAGTAGACTCACTTGGTCCAACACCACTCCCTGCTCAGCTGTCCTGAGTCTCTCACCACTGATGCACATGTACTTTAGAGATTTTGACAGGGAATTGATTTCAACATGGCTCTACCTTAGGCACAGAAAACATTCAAGATTAGAATTCAGTAGTGTAACCTGCAGGCAGATAAACTGCTAAGCAGAGAGATAATACAATGAAACACCAATTATGACCCTCAAGGCATTTCCATATCATCAACACGACTGGTATTTAAAACCATGACTGCCAATGCCATTCCCATCAAACATTTCAAATGCAGACTTCAAAGAGCACGGATCTGCTGCTTGAACTTCTTTTCACTAATAACTTAGGAAGCAGGCCATTCTACTTCTGCTAAGCAACTAAAATTTTAAATACAAGAGATTGAAACACCACTTTCTCTGCTCTCACAAGAAATGTCTTAGGCTTACTTAACTAGTACAGGCAATTGGAAAGTTCAGAAACATCAGTGACATTGGTGTGATGGTAAAAGGTGAGAACTGCAAAATATGTACCTTTTCCACCAGGCACATAACAACCCTTTGGTTTAGGGATTCATCTGAAAGTACTGACAGTAAAATCTCCTCAGGTATTATTTGGCAGAGTCTCAGAGGAAGAGAGTGCCACCTACTGTATGGACAGGCATGTGTGGATATAGGGAACCTGCAAGGAACAAGCCTCACTCGGAAAATACGCTTGGATTTACTGCCTACCAGTCCTACAACACCACCTACAAACCCCATTATAAACCTGCTACACTGCATAATGACTCTGCCCAAAACAAGGGGGCAAATATCTTTTCTAAAAATAACAGCTAAACCCAAAAATTCCTCATCCAAGCAGTCCTATCTTATTAAAAACATCCCTAGGGACCCTACAGTTTCCGTTCCCAATCTGTAAAATGGTTTAATGCCTTACCTTTGATTTCCGGATAGTAGAGAAAAGGCTTTGGTTCGCTTGTTTCTAGATCAGATTTCCTACGCAGTTGCACAAATACAGATGCTGGCTTTGTGATATTGACATCTCGGTACTTGGGTGTTTTGAACACAATAGCAAACTGTGAAGGAAACAAAGATAAGCACATCTATCACGGAACATGGCTTTTGACAACTTGGCTTTTACATTTGTACTATTTTGTAGGCGTTGGTTTAGGGCTTGGGAGGCAAAAGTTCATAGCAAAGGGCTGTTAGAACAATAAACTTCCATTTCAGTTTTCAGTTTCACTTCTGAGGTTGAGTCCTAAAGCCTTTTGGGAAAGACAGAACTGCCATGCTAAGTGTCACCACATCCCATATATCAGTACTGCACTGTTTGTCTCCTCATCCTTCAGCATCTCTTCTGTGGCTTTCTCAGTGTGTTCACAGGAGCTCTCAGAGTTGTTTATGTGGTGCATGTTAAAGCAATGGGGCTTCCTCCCAATTTCCTTGCACTGTATTCCTAGTTACCTAACAGATGTCAGATGTCTTTAAAGAACTTTTTATTTTTATCATAAAAATTTTTAAAAATAAGTTTTTATTATTATCATTAGGAAGTAACCAACCAAAGAAGAGGTCAGTACAGGATACAGATGCTTTTACAAAATTTACAAACTGTAATATAAGCCTAGCTTACAGAGATGGGAGAATAATTAACTAAGGACAAATGCTCTCTTACTTACCTGTCTATGTACATCTGTAGGAGAGAAATCTCCAAAGCCTTCCCACATACCACCATTCTCATCCTCTTCATAGAAACGGATTTGAATATCATCTGCAAAGAATGAAAGAAACACTCTGGGATGTTTGTGCATTTGTTTAACCTTTGGCTATGGTTATTTCAGATAAAAATCAACATGGTTACTTTTTGGCTGGATGACAATACTACACAACACATTATTTACCTTTATCTGTTTTATGAAAATGGCAGAAATAACCCATTTTAGACATCAAGTTTAGATCAGCCTAATCCTAATGACTTCACTGAAGTTACTATTTACTGAGCTGTAAAAACAGAACTAGGTTCACATCATCTTCCTATTCTAGGGTTATAAAACATTCCAGAGAAGCCTTATTTGGAACGAACCTGTAAGGAGGGGAGAACTTGAAGCGTGAAATGTAGAAACCACCCTCTCTCCTCCAACAGTTTCAGTTCAAAAAACTGTAGCAAAACCTGAAGTGCCACAGTTCAAGTTCCGCTTGCTGCTGGCAGAGTGCCACGGTGGAGCTGCAGCTCAGAGACGTCCTGGGTGTGAGTGAGCAGCCTGTCATCAGGGATCCTTCACCCTCCAAACAGCACAGGCCAGAAACACAGCATTTGGCTTCTGCTCCTCTAAACAAATTTTCTTTCGTTCTCTCTGTATTTATTTATTTATATTCTTAGGAAAAGCATCACACTAGTAAGTTCCTTCCACAGCACACCCGGTGAGAAAAAGCTAGAAGCAGCCTACTGTCTCTTAGGGCAACTGATGCAGGAGAGGCTTCTGTAGCAGACAGACTGCTTCCCCTGGTCCACCACCTGCTAATCTCAAGACCGTGAACCACCACTTCCAGTCCAGCTGTCCTGCATGCTCAAGTTCCTTCAGGCAGGAGGTTTCTGAAGGCAGTGAGGTCAGGGGAAACCCCAGTCTGGCTGAGGGGAAACCCCACCTCAGGGCTTCCACTGAGTCAGACATTTATTTATTTATTTTGTGCGTAAGAGTTACGTTTTTTATCAGTCCTCCTGATGGCAGAGGGTAGATGCACTATTAAAGGAAAAGAGTTCTTTCAAAGTCCCTAAAAGCCCCCATAGCTTTCTCTCTTCCCTAAGCTGTAGAAGGGCATTTACAAGAAAAAGAGAGATGGAAAAGGACAGCCTGCATCAACAGAAAATGTCATTGTGGTTTTAACAACATGTGCAGGGACTGATTCCAAACAGATGAGATCAGGGCACCCACTCTACCATGTAGTCTACACCAGAGTGTCCCAAGTACTACCTGTAGCTGAAAAATACAAAGGACCTCGCTCACTCCTACCTTTTTTCTTTTTACTTAACCCAAATATAACCAACTACATTTAACCATTATCTTCCAATACAAAATCAAAGTATCCTAATCCATACTGCTGAATTCTGACATATTCAGAGCCATGAGCAGAAATTGAAAATGAACCTGTGAGAAGTATCTGTTTACACTGAGTAACCTCTACCATAAGTGTATACATAAAAATGAAGTTATTAACAGCAGTGCTGAACCCATTAAGCTCCCATCCATGGTTAACAGAGAATACTCATATTTACTCTTTACAATCAGGAACTTAATAATAAATCAGAAACTTTAGAAAAATTCAGAGCAGGTGTTAGTTAATGGAGTCAAACATCACCCGGTACCCACCGCCCCCCAGAATTCCAGAACACGGGCAAGGGCAGAAACTTGAGAAGAACAAAGATGATCACATGGTCTCTGTGGAGGCAAGAGAAGCTGAATTTGCTTTGCAATAGACTATTTTGATTTATTAAATCTCTGCACTGCTGCCTTGACTTCAAGAAAGGCTGGGTACTTACAAATCCTGCTGCACTACTGGAGTGGGAGAACACTAAAGACAGCACAGCAGGCTTCATATGTACTCCAGATGAACACCCTGGTGTGCCTTACAATACTCATAACTCTTACCTTTCTGAACCTTGTCACAGAGCAGGTAAATCTCTTCCCCTCCTGTCACACACCCTGCTGTTCTGTCCATTCTTACGATTTTTAGGTTGGAGGCATTGGGAGCTTCTATTGAAAGGGAAGATTAAAAACAAAAAGCTTACCTTCATGAGAGCTTTAAATTTAAAAAAAAAAACCAAACCAAGGACAACACACAGAAATGCAATAGAAAGAGAAGCCTCCAATACAACCTACCTGAATTTGTGGTTTTTTTAAACATGAATAAATCAAGGGCTTTTCATATGAAAGACACTCTTGTATCTTCTAAACTTTGACTGGACTGTGAACTACAGAATAAGGTCCCAACCATTGCAGCACAATTACTGCACTAGCAAAGTAACCCAGCAGTGAACTGCATCCAGCACCCTGCACTAGTACTCATTTTATGACAGCAGGGCCATACAAGAGAATATAATTATTTCTTCCCTGCTTTCTGACAGAGTGGCACTCTTGAGAGCTGTTTCCTGTTTCTCACTAGCTACAGTGCTTTGCTTTACACTGTGGTTTACTTGAAAGCATGCCAGGTTTTGGCCAGTATACTGGACAGTGATAAAAAAGTCCACTTCCACTGAGCCTTGCAGAGCCATCAACAGACAACTACTGGTCCTCAAGACAGAACTATCATCTGATAAGTGAAAGCAGCTGTGACAGGCAAGTTATGCTACCACAAGTTATGTCCATTCTGAGAAGGCTTGAATGGTGCCAATGAAGTATTCAAAAAAAACCCCAAACAAAACCCAAGGAAAACCTTCTGACATGAGCAATCAAGGATTCATCTTGGGAGATCAGAAACTGGTAATTGGCATCTGTGTAGCAACTTACAACAGCAGAAACATTCATACAAAATGTCCCCTTTGCCTCCTTAGTTTAGGATAGAATTTTTGACATCATTGCATTTCCCAATTAACAGCAAGGTGCAGACTATAGTAGAACAGTTGCAATTAACAACTTTTGGTCTAGACTTTGTCCTTAAAAAGCCATGATATAGACATGACTGGTGCACAAAGGGAAAAAAAAAAGGTACTTTTTCTGAGTCATTACAGAATGAATATCAAGAACACGGGAATCCACAGCCTCAGGAAGGAAAACTCAGGCAGCAGAAAGGGTTCAAGCAGGATGAGTCAGTATAATTTAATACCACAGGGGAAAACACAAAAAGTTCTCTTAGAAAAAAGACAAATAGAGGAATGCTCTAAAAAATACTGACAGATCTAAAGGAAATGGATTGAGAACTCTGGTTGTGTTATCTTTTAAAATACGGACAAGCAGATGGCCTGCAAAACTGAAAGGTGTCAAATTCTCAACAAAGACAGAAGCAAAGTAATTTTTTTCCTCACATCTCACGTAACAACACTTTGTCACAGAAAGCAAGTGAAAACTGGAAAATTCAAGCCCTTCTTATGGATATAACAAGAACTTACAAAATCCTAATAAAAGTGGCAGGATTAAACATGCTAACAGCAAAATAAAATCTTCCTCTATGGCTTACATCAGCTTCTATTAAAACCCAAAATGATACCTTATGTACTTGGATTGATGTGGGGCTAATTATGCATGGGCTACTTATTTGTTACTCATCAAATACCAGGCAGGCAGGGCTGGATGAATCTATGTACAGCAATATCTGCCTGTCATTTCTGTGTGTACAGAAGCTTGGCCCTCACTAAAAAAGTAACTGAAGCCAAACATACTTACTGCTGTCATATATTGCATCCGATACAACGGGGTCGAGTTTCCGCGTGAAGCTGCCGTTGCTGTCGGGAAGAAAGGCTGTGAACATGAGCCGCACCACGCTGAGATCCATCTCCTTGGTCTGCTGTATGGCTGCCTGGCGGATGATTTCTCTCTCCCGTTCTGCAATTGACAGGCAGAGGAATTATTAACACGAGGGGTAGGGCGCCCCTAACAAAACGGAGAGAACAAACAAACATCCAAAGGCATGGACAGTGAGGAAATGTCTTCTTTTACATTTGGCGTCCATTGGGTTTTCCCTTTCTAGGCAGAGAAGGGCAGCTATTCAAATTATACTGCATTCATCCTGCAGTTTGTGCATCAGATCTTATTTAAGGTAAGTTATATAATTAAAAGACAGACAGAAAATTGCTATTTTCTGCTCTCAATTTATAAAGATTGTGGAAAGGATGAAGGCCACCGCTAAGGACACCAGAATTTCTGGTGTTAAGAGTGATAAAAAGACAGCTGGCCCCTCTATGCAGTGCCTGAAAGCAACACAGACCACAGGTTTTACAGTGATATGGGTGAAATGCAGCTGAATGAAACAGTGTTCTCAAAAGGAGGTCTCTTGAGTTAATTAAGGCTATCATGTCTTCCTGCAATAACGCAAAATTACTCAATTTAAGAGCTTATTAAACAGAATAAGAGCAATGGAACATAGGTGCAGAGGTGGGTCCAGGCAGCTGTGGAAAGAAGTTTCTCATTCTCATGCGTATGTTGACAGCAGACTCTTTCAGATTCCCTGAAACATGGCAACAATATACCACCTCTTAAAAGCACATAGGCATTGGCTGTTGTCCTACATAAGATCTTTTTCTGGCTAAATCTGTCTTTTCAGAAGCTCAGCCTGTTTTTAATAAAAGACCAATTAAAACCAGGCCATCATTTCTACATACCAGTTAGCTGCCTGTCTCCACATCCTTCTGCCTGCAGATAGCCAAGTTCTGGATGCACCAGGAGTCCCGGGTTGTATCCCTTCTTGCAAGCGTCTATCATGCGTGTTTCCAGAGTTTCAAACACTTTCTTCTTCGTGACATGAAGTATTCCAAGATTTGCAAACCTGCCAAATTTTGATCAAGGGAAGTATTTTCTTAATGCTTTAGGCCAGACCTGCAGCAGGCAGCCTTTCTCTTACCAGAGGCAGCTACACAACCCAAGTCTACAGAAGGACTCTACAGGCGTAATTACTTAGGCACTATTAGTGTTTGAGGGAGAATTTTCCATCACAAAAAGTTCAGCCAAGATCACAAAATGTTTAAATGTGCACCATTATGTGACAGTGATCATATGGGTGCACTTTCCTATGGCATAAGCAGTAATCTGTCAGGTTTCAGACTTCCACTGGGAAAGCAACTTACAAAGTGTTGGAAAATCTGGTAGTCACACTTTGTTTGCTGTGTCTTGGCAATGACATTAATATGTCATTCTGTATGTCTGTTAATCAGAGCAACTGCTCAGAGTATGCTCCATCTGTTTGAAATGGTTTGGAGAGCAAGCTCAGAAGCTGAAAACAGTGCAGTATTTTCCAAAGAAAATGTTTTAAGCAAGGCTCTGGTCATTCTGCGAGACACTTTGGGTATCTATTTCAACAAAAAATTCCATAATACAAGTGTGCTTTTGTAAAAATCTCCTGGCGCATTTTAAAATCAATTAGATCTGGAAGTATGAAAACAAGACAATAACTCAATTTTAATGTGGGTCAAGTGAGGACAGGAAAGCTGGTTCTAAACATCTGATGAAAAACAAGACAGGTTAGAAAATGAGCCAAACTTTTCAAGATGAAAAGGAGTGTTTGAAATAAAGCTATTTAAATTGTTGTGCGCGGTAAAGTCAGTGCACTGGGCTTGGACATCAAAAGTTACAGTTTAAAAGAATCTCTCCCAACCTTCTCAGCTTTTTAAACTTCATCATCTTCACCAACAAAGACATTCTTGAGATCACAGAACTAAAACTCACAGCCAGCATGAAACCTGATCTAAGCCTGAAAACACGGTTGGGAGCTTCAGCTCCATTTACCGATATAAACAATTATTCTTTCAAATTAAACAAGAACAGGCCAACTCAAATTTCACTACAATCTTTAAGCTTTAAACTTTAAAAGTTTGACTCATGTAGTATTTTGGTCTTTATACGTGTCTTGCATTAATTTCAAATGTACTAATCCTATTTTCTTAATGCTTTCCATTACATTTCTATTGACAGGTTTCAATAAAAGTAAAATATTGATCAAAATGGTAACAAAGTGGTGACACTAATTTTAGTCCCTTCTCTCATCAAAATAACTTATATTTTAAAGAATGGATTTACAATACAAATTTGCACTGCACACAGAGAGATTAAAACTCTACAAATTCCAAGTGAAAATTAGTTACTTAAATTTACTGAGCTCGCTTAGGACAAATTCTACAAAGGTGAACAAAACCCCCATTAAATTTTCTATATATGATACAAACAAAACAGAGATCAGAGCACAAAGGTGAGTGCTCCACAGAGCTGCCCCTTAGGAGTATTTTTGCATTGGTTTTTACAGGGTTGATGCCTCCCCCCCAGCTCAGGTTTCCAGAGGAGACCCCAGACCTACCCCACAACCATGTCCTTCGGCCCCGCGTTAACCGTGCACACTCCGTCTTCGCAGAATTTACCCACCAGGCTGTGAGCGTGTAAGTGCACGTATTTCCCATTGGTCACTAACTGGACAATCACTTTTGCAGGTCCAACATAATTGCAGATCTGTAAATAAATAAAAAATGTGGGATAGTTTGCTTACTGTGTTTTTAATATGGAACAAGTAATGATTCCAGGTGACTATTTTCTGTCAGGTAAGTACAGTAAAGTTTTACATAGGAGAAATGTGTATGCATTTCTTCATGAAATAATGTACCAGATCATCACTTTATTTTGCAATTTAACTCGACAAATGGCAGAAGTACAGAAAAAAAGAGCTAAAGGAAAGCCTCATCTGTTTCCTAAAACATGAATCTCAGTTTTACATTCTGGCCATTTACTCCACACTGCTCTCCCTAAGTTTCAATCAGTATACTGAATTCACAATAAACATTGTTAGCTGTTAAGAAGCACAGAGAAAATGTACATATTAAACTAAAAACCCTGCATTGTTGTGCCCAGTTCAGAAAGACTTGAAAAATAATTTTTAAATGGTATGATTGTTTTAGAACATTTTGGCCTCGTTACAATGACTTCAGGTAAAAATTTTACATTGAATAAATTCTATATTAATAGGCATTTTGTTAGTTCAATGTTTCATCAATACATACTACTTAGTCCAGTAAACATCTCCTTCAAGTGTATACAAAGATATATAACAAATTCCCACCTAGGATTTTGCTGGACTAGAACTGGGATAAACTGTGTGCTTTCTTTCATATATCCAACTCTGAAAGCCTACAAAGTTTTTTTTTTCCCCTTGCCACAGTTTCTAATCATCATACATATTTTAACAGCTTTTAACAAAAACCAATGCCTCAAAAACACATCTAAAATTACTAATAACATACCATACTGATAAGTTATTTGCTTTACATATATTATTTAGAACTTTATTTTCTTTCCTCACTCTAAGGCAGTAATACTCCAAGGCAGTTATGGGTTATGCACCACTTTCAAATTACGCTGAACATAAAATTACCCCACTTTTAAAAAAGCAAACATTACCTTCCCTTCCAATTCACTTAATTAACCCTTTTATCAATGTTGGGCTTTTCCCCCTCCTCCTCTGATTTTTCTTCTAATTTGCCGTGGGCCAAGTTCTTTGTATTACAGCAGCTTATAGATCTAATCAACCAAGGTATTAAAAGATCATGATAAACATTAAAGTGATGAATCAGTGATGAACTGAATATTTAAGGTTATATTGTTGATAAAATGCTGATAGGGAGGGATTGCCTCGATTTCACCACGTTACTGAGTCCTGCTAGCTTCCTTCACTCCAGTTAACCCCTCTCTTGAACCCATTCCATCACAGCTGAAACACTTTGCATACGTACAATGCATGCCCTCCCTGCCTTCCTATTCACTGCTGAAAGCAAAAAAAATCCCAACTATGAAAAAGCTGTTCCAGGAGGAGCAGGTGTGCAAAAGCCCTCTCACTACCCACTCCTGTAGTTAATTGTACAATACTGCAGGAATGTGCATTTTACAAGTGGCAGTTTCTAAAATACACGACATAGGGTGCTCGTGCTTCCCTCCTGTTTCCACACTGCAATCTCTTCTGGACTGAAACAATACAGAGATGCAGAATAATCACTGCTGGACTATTTCTGTCATTTACCAGCAGGGACAAAATTCCTATGTACCTTTCACAAAGTCTTCTGAAAATAAAAAAATGTCTTTGCTCGGTGCTACAGTATGTCACCACCACTGCTGCAATTAACTTTTCAAAAAGGTAGCTTAAAAAAAACCTTTATTTTACCCCTGACTCAAGAAGCCCTTCCCTACTACAAAGCTCCCAGCACATCTGTAGTGCTATATTCACTATGAGTAACATGGATGTTCTACTATCACATCAGAAAAGTTCAAGACAATCCTTCATCAGCTGTAGAAACCACAGTGAAACTGGAGGCAGGACTGCTGCACGTCAAGGACTTTCCAGCCTCTGAAAGCAGAACACAGAAGTGCAGTGGTAACCAGATTGCAATCTGCCCCTGTTACTCAGCTCAGCATGATCTCTGCAGTCCTCTCTCTCAGGGGAAAAACAAAAGGGCTCTTAAAACGTAATACCTTATGTAGGTCATAAGGCAAGAAAGGACTATTTCTGTCATCCACTCTGATGTCCTGGGCTGCAAAGGGGACAGACTGTCTCTGAACTGTCTTCTACCTTTATTTCTTATAGATAGACTTTCCTACTTCATTTTGAGTCATTTGGGGCAACTTGGTGCCCAGGAAAATAGTCTGCATGGTTAAATATCCTTATGTATCATAAATTAAGTCTGAAATAACTTTTTGATGTCCTTGAATTATGCCATAATTTCAATTTTATCTTTATTCTGGCACTAAGGTGTACAAGTAACTATCATCTCCTGCATAGGAACTTAAGAAACACTGTCAAAGGCCTGAAAAGGTAGATGTTACAATTCTGAACAGGGATTATGGTTTTGACACAAAAACATAGATTCAGCATGAAGGGGAGATAGCATGTGGGTGCTGTATGGCTCAAAATCAGAGTTGTGATCCAAAAAATAGTTACTGAACTTCAAATTAAAGGTGAGGGGAAAAAAAGAAAAAAAGGAGTTCCTGGGCAGAGTATAGCTGTAATACTGGATTACATTCTGTACCTGAAGCAGCACTCAATTGATCTGATAAAGTTAAAAGGCTGCAGACTTACATTTGTCTGCTGTTTCTGTTTGAGAGATTTGTTTGAAAGATTAAAAAGACCCTGTGAACTCAAAATTGAGTCACTACCAAAACAAGAGTAGAAAGGTTTTTCAGTTATTTCACATCCTACTGCAACCCAGATCCCAGTCAATTTTTATAGGTGCCAAAACTTTACAAAAACTTTATAAGAACATTTTCATACTTCAAAGATGTTTTTTCCAGTTACTCTTACAAGCAAGAAATGCAACCAATTGGTCAACAACAGGAACAAATGATGGAAAAGACCATTCTAACCTACAACACCAGCATTACAAAAGAATTTCTCTATTTCTCTTTCCAATCCCTCTGTTATAGCAACTACAGCCCCAGCCCTGCCTCAGCTTCAGAGTGTGACTACTGCTGTCCTCAGTATGCAAGCACAAGAAGTGTTCCACAGATGAGGCATCACTCACTCTTTATAAACAGGCTGTTTTTAAACAGCAGTATCACTCTTTTTTCAGTTGCTAATTAAAGACAAAATATTTCAGATGTGGTATGAATTGTGTAGGCAACTGAACATTTACTTAATAGACTTAAGAAAAAGCAATGTAAAGTAATTTAAATCAAGGGGAGCTGAAGATCTTCTGATCCTCTGACTGTGAGGTCACTGAGGTAGGTGCTCAGCTTTACAAACCCAACTAAAGAGATTCAGTGCCTCCTGTTCAGCCAAATCAACCATACCAGTAAAAAGTTCAAATCTCACTGCAATTAGCTTTGGCTGAATTTGGTTCAATACAGATTTTTAAGAGGCATAAAGACTTACAACAAAAAGTCTGTTTATTCTTGTCTTTATTCCTTAATTCAACTATAAATGATTTCTTAACTTGTAATCAGCAATCTGTATCTCTCTACAATTTCATTCTGGGGAGGGAGGGAGGAGCAAATAAATATGCTCATTTTGTCATCAACAAAGTAACCTCATTGATTTTCCATAAATTTTCCTCCTGAACTCCAAGTAAATGTGCTGCAATCCCTGATTTCAATAAGAACCCTTATCTCCCAACTGAGGTATAATTTGGGAGAGCCCCAGGACATGACTGGCTGGGCAGTTGTGTCGGTGTGCCTGGGTTCAGGGCTGCCTGTTCAGTGTGCAGCTTCGACTCACAAGCCCAAGTGCACCGTGCCCCAACTCTTCTGCAGAGAGGTGGTGCTCTTTAGCTCGGGCACACCTCTGAACTCCGGGCTGGAGCGCATTTCCATCCAGCTCACACGGAACACGCAGCTACAGACCGCAGCCACCCACGTAGATTTGCCCCCAAGGAGATGAAAATTCAGGACATGGCCTTCACTCCACTGTTTTCAGCAAATTCTTGTCACACCTAAAACTGGATCAAGCACTTGAGTGTAAAACATGGATCTGCCCACACTAACAACAGTATGCAAGTTCAGGACACATATGGTAAATGTGTAAGGTCAGTGAAAATTTTCTCTGCAAGTTTTCCTCACATTTTTTCAAATATCTAAACCCCTGGTAAATTATAAATAAAAAAAATTAGATAGTTAAGTATGCTGGTGATAATATTAGACTTTACTGTTTTATCCTTTCTTTTTATACTACTGATTGCTTTTTCCCCTGGACAAATAAGTAATGATGAATAAGCAGTTCAGCAGCTTTGCTTTCAACTGTTCTAGACAGTAAAATTTTCCAGTGTTGTGTTATTTATACTAAGTGGATGAAAATGAAATTTAAATGAAGAATTTTAGGTTGCAATCATGAAACATAACTTCATTGTAACATATTCATTATCTACAACTTCTCTGCTCTCCATAATGACATGCAAAGTTATATAGAATCCTCTGAATATGCAAGATGTTTTCTGTGTATTAGGATTACTGTTAGCAAAGACAGGGCTAAACAAAGGAATATAATTCCACAAATCATTCAGATATATTAATCCCATTTTTAATATTATAGAAAAAGATACTGTTATCTAGACTCCATTATTGAGGACTGTTCTGTTAAACAAGAGGTTTTACATCAATTCCACCTTGCTGGCCAGTGCAAATTTGTTTCAAGTGCAAAGACTGGCATTGCAGAACTGCTACATTAACTCCTGACCTACACCATCTACTTAATATACAATACAGGAAGAGGTTACATGTGTAATTAAACACCAAAACATCTTGTTTAGAGACATAGCAAAGTCTTCAACACTCCAGCTCTTACATGAGAGATATGTCTTGATGTGTTCCAGCTTAGTTACAAGTTAGTGATAGTGCAGGGAAGAAAAAAAAAAGGGGGTTGAAATTGAACAGTCCACATTATGCAAGAAGTCACATCACATAAATGTGTTTTCTTTTGGCCTCCAATCCATAATCCTATGAAAACAGAATAGGGAGACTGCAATGGTTTTTTGTGCACTGAAGATGTGTATTTTCAGGACATCCCATGGTAGCTGCTGGTCAATTTTGAGAGTTGGCCAAGCACAAAGCAGATCCCACTGTGAGCTGCACTGACCACACCATGGCCAAGGATTTAAAGATCTATCAAAAAGCCTCCTTTTTTTTACAGTACATCCAAAGCTCATGCTACTGTCCTTTCACTGCACTGTGGTCAACTAATGTAGGTTTTATAGTGAAAATACTGGCACAAGAAGAAAAAAAAACACCACCAAAAAATCAAAACAAAACAACAAGCAACACAATGAAAAAATTGCACTTTTCAACTGTGCTCCCCTCAGTTATGACAAAGTGAGCACATTCTGACAAAACACAGAAGAGACTTACAGGAAGAGGTGTGAAACACTTCTATCTTTACTGGCACCACTTGAATCAAGAACAGGCACTAACAAGCAATGGCCTTGAGGAATTTACTTGTGTTCCCTTGCCAGCCTCTCCCAGCAGGTGTTGCCATGTGGGGATTTGTACTAGAAAAAAAACCCAGATGCACACAGTAGCATGGGAGGGAAGGGATGTGTGTGAAAAAGTGATGATCAATGAAATTAGAAGGTTTGATGGAAAGCCAAAGAACATTCTGCTTTCTAGTTTGGAGAAATTCCATTTCCTGTATAACTCCTTGTCATGCTATTGTGTGACCTACCACATCTTTATAAACTATCACTTGTATTATTATCATTATAGACTGGATTGCAATCCAAAGATCTGGCTCAACTGAAGTAAATAATTTTATATCTGAACATACCAGTGAAATTTCATTCATTGGTTCATCATTACTGTCAAAATAGGAAGGAAAAAAGCAAGTAATGCTAGTAATTTTTCCTAAGAGTTTTGCAAGGCTATATTCATATTAGCTTTCCCAGCTTCTTCTCAATTCACAAGACTAACAGCCGAGCCTACCTCAGCCAGTGCTGATTATTCTCCTTTATGTTATGCTTATCCTGATTCCTTAGCAGATGCACCTGTTCCAAACTCCAGCCTTTCCCAAGAACTGCAGATGAACTATACATACACTGAGGAGAAGGACAAGGAGTGGAACACACCAACGCAGGGGTTTATTGCTTGCCACTCTTCCCTCCCCTTCTTTCCCCATAAAGGAGTAAGAGAACACCAGAATTAGAATACATTAAGAAATAACACCAGAATTAGAATACATTAACCCTGCTCCTCATGAGAATTTGTAGTGCAACAGTTCAAAGATGTAATGCAATAACAAGACCAAGGCCTGCATCCAAGTTAAAAAGAATATTGAAAAGACACAGTGTAGCTTTTCCAGACTTCCACAGGAAAAAAATTTACTGCAACAACCATAGGCAAAGACAGTTCTCCAATCCCAGAATTATTAATCACTTTTCTAATCTTTATACTGTGCCTCCATAGAACATTTCTTTGATTAACATATTTGAATTTTTTTCCAGGGGGGAAAAAAAACCACAAAAAAGTTCAGTGAACACCTGAACATAACACTGTTCCTATTAAAATGAGAAGATCTACGTTGACTTTAAAGGAATTAAACTCCTAAGAATGGAGTACCCTAGAGATATTGAATAAGGAGTAACATGAACAGAAAAAAAAGGGAAAACTTGGTAAATAGCATTCTAGAGTGAAGTGGAATAACTAAGCAGACTCACACTTGGCAATGGAAATGGAGCAACTGAGCAGCTCAAGCCTTGCTAAAACTGCACCTTAAGGAAGAGTTCCATTAGTCTGCACAATGGTAGTGAGGTGCTAAGTGCAGGTAAGTTACTGCTCGACTCTTGGCAGATAAAAGTGGTGCCAAAACAAACCCACACATCTGAAGAGAACTTTATTTTCAAAATCAATTACGCTTCAGAAGTTGGGACTGAAATGTACTCTGTCTTGAGCAGCTTCATACAAATCTATGTTGCTATGCAATAAGGCCCTATACCCACACATACAATGACACTTGCACTGACTTCACAAAATGAATGCTTTATGTCCTTACTTTGACCTGAGGGTATGATTTTTTGTTCTTTTCACTAGAAGCACCAGGGAGTCCACCATGTGAAGGCCCTTCACAGACGTATCGGAAACGAAATCCCCTCTGTGGAATAAAGGGAAAGAAACTTGAAAGCTGTACAGAAAAAAAAAACCCAAAAGAGAAATTGCACACATAAACACTCACACTCATACCCACAAACAAGACTTGCCCAAATGGAAAAGTTACAGTTGTTCATCCCTGAAATGCTGAGGGCTGGTTAACAAAACCACTGAACTGTAGCCCTACAGTTCTGTTCTCACTTTACCACACAGCAGTAACCTCAATTTTTTCTTTAAGATATTTTGAAACAGAGAACTATTCATACTCTTAAAATAAAATAAAAATTCACATGTAGGGAATGCAAGAGCAGATACTCTCTCCCAAGACTGCTTCTAGGTAGACAAAATTGAAGCAAATAATAAGAAAGTCTAAAGCATCATAAAGGAAAGTACAGGGATGAAACAGAAACACTTCTTCCTTCTGGGAAAAACGTGTCAAAACTGTCTCTCCCGGTGGAATTCAGAAACAGCACAAAAGCTTCAGAGGACTCTGGCTGGTTTTCATCTCATAAACAGACATCTGAATATACTTTAGAAAACTGCAGGATACTGAAAACCAGTCCAGAGTACAGCTCTCCATTGACTCCATTGATGAACATCCTCTTTATTTTACATGGTAATCTATAAGGCATGAAAGATACAACTCTTAAGCAAAGGTGTCTGGTAACTCTAACTCTATTTAACAGTAGAGTTGTTCATGTGGTCCCCAATTTTGCTTTCAGATCTACTCTCCAGTCCTACAATTTCTGGCAAAATCCCTATCTTATATAGGGCTCCTGGTGTCCAAATTGCACCAGTTAGTGTTGTAGCCTTTCTCAAGAATCATTCAGCTTCTTTCTAGTAGTAGACAACTCTGCAGTCCAAGTCTGTATTAGCTGAAAGTGAACAACATGCCTTAAAATTACTCAGTAAGCAGTAGCTTCAATACCTATCTCACTAAAGCCTTTTCAGGTTAAAAACTTGTTTCCCAGGCAAACATGAAGATCTGACTTTTATTCAGATATTGACAACTGCCTTCCTAACTGAGTGACCTGGAGTACTGTGTGTGAAGTGCCCATCAAGCTATGATGAGCTTGAACTCCAGTTGTCCTAAAGGCAAATCAGCCTCTGCAGTCAGGACACATCACTCTGCTGGTGGATCACCCTCATCTCTCTGTTATAAACCACTGCCCAGCTTGCCACATGGGTACTCCAAAAGAGGAGCCACTTGCTGAGGAGTCACACATGGAAACAATGGTTTCTCCTTATGGACTGTGCACTGCCAACACATGGTCTGATTTGGGACGAACTTAAAACAAGGAGGAAGAGGCAGCATATTCTTCCAGGAGTTCACAGTATACTGCTGCTTCACTTAGGACTGTGATGAAGTTTCCTATTCCTGGAGGGATGCTCAAGCACAAAAATGTTTTTGGTGTGTGACTGAAAGCAATGTTCTCCACTGTCTCCTGCCAGGAAGACTGGATTGCAGCATGCTTCTGCAGAAGAACAAGAGGAGGATGGGACAGCTTCTAGCCACTGTCTTCCCCTTGTTTACTGAACAGCTCTGTAAGGTAGGATTTTATGCAATTCATTGGGACTGACAGGAAAGGCACCTCCATACTGTAGCAGCTCCAGAAGGAATTCTTGTAATTGCTGCCAAAAGGGGAACAATATCCAGGCACACTTCAGGGCAATCTTTACTCAGCAATTACTTTGAACATCAGCTGCATGAAAACTAACCAGTGCATTGCAATGACTTCTCTGCAGTCAGAGGAGCATAGGTCAGTGTTTGCTACATAAGAGAAAAAAATTCAAGTACTTATCTTCATTTTTCTTGAATTATTCAAAACAAACAACCATAACAAAAGGAATCTCAAAGGACAACTGCATTTCTTTACAATAACAACACACAAGTCAGAAGTTCCTGTGACTTGGGAATTAAGTGCTTTTATTTTTAACTTCTTGTGTTTTAAAAACTATGAAACAAATCCTAAAAATCTTCCATGTTTGACCTACTAGCTTATGTTTCCAAATAGTGGGGTACTGTAACAGCCACTTCTAAGATGAAGAGTCTATACTTAGGAAGGCATACTTCTAAAACCCTCAGGGTTTTTGTATTATGACACTTCCAGACAGAGAAAAAGATGAAAACAGAAAAAAACAGGAAACTGTTTAACTACAAAAGTAAGAGTTAAAATTGCTCATGTTCATGTACCACATTTGTTCTGAGAGCTTAGCCTCTTCTGTACTCTTTTTTATTTAAGTCATAAGTTTATTCAAAGCTGAATGGAGTAATATAGCTACCTTAGACATTTTCAAAATGCAGTCTTATTCTTACCTGTTTTGGCTGTTCTATGATTTGAAGATACGGTCCATCTGCTAACATAAAAGAAAGAAAGAAAAGTATTAATAGAAATTCTATTTCTAGTACTATAATTAATATATAAGTTTAGGGGTAAGATTATGCCCTTGAATGACTTGAGATAAAATTTTTGAAAGCATCTAAGTCTCTTCAGAACTTAAATTTCAATAAACTATTTAACCACTCGGCAGTCTGTCATTTCCAACTAAAGACCAATGGAATAAGAAGAGGAAGATTAAGTAAAAAAAGTTAATTTTAGCTCAGAGAGCCTAAATGGGCAACTGATCACTCAGTTAAAACTCCAATGGTGAATAAGAACAGGATCCTTCCCTTGCCACTGACAGCAGTCTGGCTTCTTGAGCTAAGGTTAACTTTTGCACTTAAACCCCTTGGGCTCTACAGACTAGCTTTTGACCCTAGGGCTTCCTACAGAATAGGTGCTTTTGAAAGTCAAGAGACAGCCAATGGAAAGCTCTGAGGCATGGGAATACAGGAGGAATTCAAGCTGTCTCAACATGCCCCAACAGTCAGAACTGCTTCAAAAAAAATCCTGGAATTGAGAAGACTAAACAATTTACATTCTTTTAATAATTTCAGATACACTTTTAAATACAGTGTTCTGCTGGGCCTCTAAAAACACTGAATACACTCAATTTGACTACAAATACAGACTCAACACTGAGCATGGTGAGCATGGTGCCAATACATAGGATTATGTTCCACTAAGATTCTATTTGTGTCTTTTAAAGAAGGCTTGATTAAACAACTTTCAGTCTCGTACAGTGGCTAACTTCATACTATAAACATGCAAAATTCACCAGTTTAAACAGCTTTTGAGTAGGCCCTAAATCCAGTGAGAACTCAGTGCCACCAGAGTTAAGCATTCATCACCTGATCAAAGCTTAGTTCCAACTCTGATCATTTAGATTATTTACATCAAAAAGGAAAGCTCTCTGGGTGGATGGCTGTGAAATACCTCTTAAAATACAATCCACTCATGAGTTTCAAAATGACAGTTCCAAGAGCTATGATTTCCTCCCTCTCTCTAGCTAAGCAGTCAAGATGATTTGTATTTCAATGCCAAAAGATTGGTTGCTTTCAAAGTAGACTCCAAATGACAGCTTCACTGAGAATAAATACACAATATTTTTCCCAGCCATACTCCTGTTGGAATTTTGTATCATCACTTCTACTCTGTTAAAGGTATTAATGCTAAGGAATCAAGCACAGTTAACTGAAAAAGCTTCTCTCAACATGGAAGTTTTAATAAATACACAATAGATGAAATTAGTACTCTGCTACTGCAGGAAGCTGACTCAGCAAATGAATTAACTTCATGTCAAAGTTGTATTGCAAATGACAGTCATAACAATTTCACATTTAAAGATCATTTATTTCCCAAGTCTATCAATTGTACTTTGAAAAAGTAAACAGTGTTTCCTGAAGTCATGAAGAACAATTGCCTCAAGACCATATACACATAATCTTGCATTACAAATCAGGAAAAACAGTTTGGACTGCAGAAACTCTAAAAGATTTCTACATCTAAAAGACACAGAGTAATATTTATCTTTGGCCTTGTGTTTCAATTTTTGTCTGTAACAGAGTCAAGATGAGCTGAGTTGGGTTTAAGCAATATATCAGCACTTAAATTTAAGACTTCTCTTCACAGACCTCCAACCCTCCTCATGCTTTAAGCACCTGAAAATTTATATTTTAACAATCCAGAAGCCATGTGTTTTATAGGCATTGGCAGAAATAATGCACCTAAAATACAACAGTATGTAGTTCAACTTTCAACCAAGTCTCCAGGGCATGATCTGCCAAGTCATTGTTCTTTGGCTCTTCTCCTCGTAGGAATTCATTTTCAAGGCATACAAGTTGGGTTAGCACAAAATACTATTGCTTTCTCTCAAATATTACCCAGAAAAGGAAGTGTTCTTATCCAATGGCTAGGAGGCTACAGAAGTCCCCCAGGACACACCAGACCCAAGTTCCAACTTTTCCTCAGCATAAGGAAATTCCTAAGATAGCAATATACACTGGAAAACTAAAGGAGAATGCTTTATACCACTGAAATGGTTTGACCTTGCATAGCACTTGTGAAAACTCAGGAAAACTGAAAACTTAGGACTGTGGTTATTCTGACCTCTTTGAAAAAAATAAAAAGCATACAAGTATGCTGATAGAAAAATCAAAATGTTTTATTATACCAGCTCTAGATAAGTGTAAACAAGATGCAGTGTAAAAGTACAAAGTGAAATTAAATGTCTGTTATCATTAACCCACATTATACAAATCACATAGCAATGTATTTAAACTGGTTTTTTGGTCTTATTTTAACCTTTGGGTTCCATGACTTAAGATTTTCGGGGTTTTTTTTAGTTTTTTTGGGTTTTTTTTTAACAGTGACTAATTCTCTGGTACAGCATCTGAACCAGACCCAAATAACAGTAGGCATTCTAATGCAAAGCACTTAATAATATCTGAAATGCTACTTAAAAATAAACCAGAAATGCTCAAGAAAACATCCAGGCATAAATGGCATTTTATTTTGATTATAAAAAGGATTTTACTTTCCCAAGGGGAGAAGAAAATACATTTAGTGTTTTGCACAGGGAAGTTTTAATATTTTGTTTCTATTAGTAGGTGT
Organism: Notiomystis cincta; assembly: GCA_013398075.1. Classification (NCBI taxonomy): domain Eukaryota; kingdom Metazoa; phylum Chordata; class Aves; order Passeriformes; family Notiomystidae; genus Notiomystis; species Notiomystis cincta. The sequence continues at coordinate 95,503 of VZRX01011071.1, forward strand.
GTCTGGTCTAAGCAGACAAAGAGCAGGAACCTGAAGATGAACACCTTGTAAGAGGAACTAATAATGACCAGATTTGCAATGATCCTTTGTTCCAGCCCAGAAGGTGCTTGCTTCAAGTTCTTGTTTAAGAAGCAACCCCCTTTGAAATTCTAAACAGCCACAAGAAGGAACACCACTTAATGCATACCTTATGTTCTACTTTTGCCCTACAGAGAGGCTGAAGGACACAGTCATGGAGCTGCCTCCACACAGGCACGGCTCTCATGGTTGGCAAGAGTTGAGTTTTGACAGGAGCGCTCCTCGTGCCTAGCCTGGCACTGCTGCAGCTGGGAGGCCAAGAACTGCAACTCCAACATGCAGTCCTCCAGCCTGGAGGGGCTTTGGTGCCGACTGCCACATCCTGGCCATGCTTCAGGGCTTCTTTTTCTGTCTTCTCGCCCCAGTTACCACAGACCGACTCACATCCCCACTCCAGTCTGAGTCACAGTCCCACTTCCCCACGTCTTCTTCAACTGCCAAGTTTCTTCATTTTCCTTCCTGCCTGAGTCAGAGGGCCTCCTGCCCCTTGACACTCCCACCACTTACATTCTTTCTTCCTCTTGACAGGCCTCACCCTAGAGATATACCTCCAAAGGAGCACCCATCTTAGCCTTCCTCTTGATTCCTTCTTTTCACCATAGCAAAGTCAAGGAAAAACGGGTCTCTGAGGTTGGTGGGATATCCCTGCAAGCCTGGCAATCTGTTGGACTAGTGGGGTCCTGTATCTAACAGCTTTCCTAGTACCTAAAACCATTCAATTTAACCTGCAACAACCTGTGGACAAGTCTCCTCCCTCACATCCTCTCTGTTGGTGGGTCTCGCAGAAGGCATCTCACCTTTGTAATTACTGTTTTGCTCTGTGGACATGGATGGAAATGCTCATAACCTCCAGGTTTTGATTGTTAAATCCCACATCAACCCTCTCGTGTCCATCCTGGCAGTGGTACCTTGCTGCTAAAAGCTCAGACTGGAGACCTAGTGCCTCATCCTTCCTGAAGGCCTGTTGCAACATTTGCATGTCCTACCCCTCAGGGATTCCCCTGCACAGGAATACTCTCTTGAATCCCAGCTCTTCAGTGTTCAAAGCATGATGTTTAAAGCAAGTGGCACATGAGACTTTGCTTAACTTCTTGCCTTGGTTCACTCCTCCACACACAAGCAGATTAGATCTAGAAAGAACACCAGAAAAGGTACCCAAGTCTGCCCAAGTTCCTGAGGATAAGGGCCACTACTATGGAACAGGAAAATGAAAACTCATCTCATTTTTGGTGGTGGTCTGGCTTCCTTGTACCTCTAACATTATCTCTCTCTGAAAAAATACAAAATAAATTTTTTTAAGTGCCTTCTTCCCTCTATAACCTTTTCATTTTTTCACAACAAGTGTCACACAGGATTGGACAGGGGAGGTTGAAGAAACAGGAGAAAATTAATTTCAGCAGCCTCCAGGCAATACTGTTCAGCTCCTGATGGCTCTGCTTCAACTCCAAAGTTTTAAAAACACACCACCTCAATGCCAAGAGCTAGTCAGACCAGAGTCTCTGGAAGCCAAAACAACTAGGTAATTCCCAAACCCACCTCTAACTGGCACAAGTTACATGGTTGTAGATGGCCTCGTATCATCACGAGGGAGTACAAAACATCCAAAATCACAAACTGCTTAGCTCAGAGCTCTGCCCATCTCCTCTCCAATGTAAGGCATCACTTTGTTTCTCCACTGCACAGTGGATATCCCACTGATGTGCACCTGCTTTTACTCTGCCTAAATACATGCTGTGGATAAAGCTCCCTCCATCCCCAGTGCCACTGAGGATCAGTACCTAACCTACCTAATCAAAGAAGGATACTTCCCAGCAAGCCAAAGAAGAGGCTGACCGTGTGAGGCACTGCCTTTTCTGCTGGTAAAATTTGAACCATATAACTACTACAGCTTTAGAGCTAAAATAACAAAAACCCCTGAATTTTTATTTAAATGGACATACAAGACAGAAAAAGAACACGCAAAGACACTTGGGCACTGACAGTGTTGAGACAACCCATGTCCCAACATCTCAAAGGTTTTCTACTATTACTGTAAATATTAACGTAACAGCAGAACATCTATCAACAGAAAGTCCCCAAATTCCCCAGCTATTTGTTGATTCAGCCATGCTGGCACAACGTGGCAATCCACAGTTATACATTAAACCTGCCTGCCCATGTAATGGGTCTGACATTGTGCATTTATGGGTGCACAGACTGAAAGGCATATACACCACAGCCAAATCATGAGGAACAATTAATGTCTTTGCTTCTTTCTGTCTTAGTCATCCAACTGTCCTCAAGAAAAATCCTTTTTAGAACCTTTATTTCACTCTCTCCATATCTCAGCTGGAAGTACTTCTGGAAAATCCCACATGACTTTTTCAACTGACCTTGCTGAGTAGAAAGAAATCATTAGTCCCTGCTTGAAAACCACTAAAGTAGAATATAAAAATTATTATATTACCTTACAACTGAAGAGCCAGTCCATAGTAACAATGCAGCATATTTTCAAGAAGGGGAGGAAGTAAGCACTATTGGGATACCGTTCAAGAAATAAACCAACTGTGGCATCACCAGATGCTGTTGAAATGATCAAATTTTTCTAAATCTTATTATTAACTTTTTGTTTGCAATAACCTGAAATCCACCATCCTTTATTGAATCCCATTTTGTGCCACCAATAGTGCAGCAGTAGACAAGAGCAGTGGCACTTATAAAAAAAGGCCCTTTTCTAAGCAATTTTTCAAATTAAGGACAGAGCTAGACTTAACTCAGTAAGAATTTTCTGTGGCTGCATAACTCAGTGAATCCTTGACTCCCTGACATGTTTGAAAACAGCTGTTTTCTAATTTAGATGAGACATAATTATCTGAAAATTAGTTTTATAGATCTGAATAATTTGTATGGAATGAGTATGGCACAAAGAATACAGATTAAGCTTAAAAGGTACACATAAAAGAGCTCATTACAGGAAATTTCAATAACCTTATTTGTTCAACAGAAACTGGGAGGAAAAAAACCCTACAATGCACAAGCCTTTTAATACTACACAGATAAAACTTACAGAATAATTTTATCTGCCTTAATAAAAATCCACTGTAAACAAATGATTACAACATTAATTTGTTGGATGTTTTTCCATATTTGTCAAGAGCTTTGCTCATGAGAACATTTTATCTTGAAACAAAATTATCTGTACCATGTGTTTCTTGATCCTTTCTTGCTACTACTCTTTCAAGAAAACACTAAAACAGTAAGCTTGCTTTAATTTTTATTCTATAAGCAGCATTTATTGTTACTTTAGGGTGGAATTTTACCTAGGAAGGAAAATATTATGCTTATTTCATTTTACCCTTTACACCTTCACTGCTGTGAGGTGTATCAAATATTGCAATCAGAAGTGGTTTGCACTTTCAACCGAAGAAACTTATTTGCAATACACAAGATACCAGCTACATCCTGATACAACAGAGCCAAACAGATACCAAGAGAAAGCTGTCATGGTAAAAGACCTGAACAGCTACATTTGAGCTATATTTTGAGAAAAAATTTCCTATGTTTAAATAAAACTTTATTTCCTTCTTCCTTTCATATCAGCTGCTCTAATAGACTAAGCAGGAGAAAAGAGTTTTCCAAATTCATGCAAGAAGAACTTTAATATTTATAAAGAACTTTAAGAAGTAAAACCAGACCAAGGTTGATCAATCAGCTAATACTGACTAGGCTATAAGAGACTTGTTCTTACTGTTCTGGAAGCATACTGTAAGAACTGGTTATCAGACCTTTACAGAATACTATTTGTTTATTTTCAGGGGTTTGTTGCAAAATTTGTCTGAGCTTTCAAACAAGTGTTATTATTCAGGAAATTGTCAGGTGCTTCTAATACCACACTGCCACTTCACAGGAAACAGAGAAGTCACCAAGAAGAGAAAACAGATTCAAATGGTACAGGAAGTTAATATTCTCTACTTTTTATTACTGAAAAACAAGTTCCTTAGGAACTACTACAACAAATACAACTGCATTCAAAAGGAAAATAAGCACATGTTGCAGTCTGCAAACTGGCAATAGAAATATGTAACTAACTGAAGGTGCAAATTCAGAAAAAAGCCTCAACAAAGTAATGTATAAAATCGGGTCACTCAAAGCTCTTTGGTCACTGTCCTGGTTTCACCTGGGAAACTACTGAAACTTTCAGTTTCTGTACAAGCCACAAGAAACTCTGATTTGCCTCACTGCTGAAAGTTTCAGGAGGTGAAGAAAGATGCAAAAAGATGTAATAAAAAAATCCAGTTGACAACTTCACAATCTACTGTTATGACACACAAGTGGGTAAACAAAAAAAAAAAGCTCTGAAAAGAACTTCTCAAAAGAAAACAAACAGGAAGAATCAGCAGGACAATAGCACCATCAAATAGTAAGGGTTCCTACCTGTTCGTAGTGGTAAGTCTGAAGTGATGTAATTTGTACTATTAAATAAGGCATTCATTCCCATGAACTGATCCACTGCAAACATCTATATTGAAAGAAAATATTCTTCATTATTACATATATACATAGTTGCATAAAACATCTATCAGCAAAGAACTTCAAAGTACTCTGCAAATATTGAGACTGCAAACACCTTGTTGAATTACATAAACATTCTGTAGCTATTTTATTTTTGCTGGCAACAGCACTGCAAGCAGAGCTGACAGCACTGACCCAAGTTTCACCAGAATCATGAGACTGCACCAACCTAGGCAGTTTCTAAACACACATCTTGCTTATGTGCACTAACAACGATAAATTCTGAAGAGCTTACACAGTAAATTCTGAAAAGCTGACCCTAGATGTCTTGCCCACAGCCTTGCTAAGAATGTGTGAGTTTTCATTTCCATTTCTCTGATTAAACCCTACCAGACTACATTCCTTATGTAAATATATTTACGAGCTCTAATGCAAGAAAACAGTACATCCAGGTTAAAGTTTATTTTTTTTTTAAACACTGACATGTCTTAACTTATTGTAATTGTTGTCAGGTATAAATCTATCTTCTTCTAAAGTGGAGCAAACATAAAGGAAATAATAGTTGCTTTTTGAAAATTAAGGTGAGTAGAAATGACCTGTTCTTCACTTAAACTTTTCACCCAAGCACCATTCTCACAGTTCAAGTAATTTATGAAATGATCTAAGATGATCAGGAACAGCTCTGGAAGAGCTGGGCCTACAGATCTCTGTGAGTGAAGGAACATTTTAGTCATCATTGTCAATGCAAACATCACAAAAATTTACACAACAGGGTCTTTTAGGGCATAAGGGATTTTATTTTCCAAAGGAGTCCAATGCCCACCACAGAAGAAACTTCAGAGTAAGTGTCATATCCATGCAGGGCATAAAAATAAGGGTTTTTTTTTTCAACTGCTTAATTCAGCAGGCCTAGCTTTCCTTCTCAATTCAGCCATTTAACCAGTGGCAAGGCACTTTAGAGGTCACATAAAAACCAGCTTAGGGAAAAAAAGCCCTGATTTCTGCCAATGCAGAATGCTTTTCAATGCCCATGTTAAGTCTAGAAAATGACAGGACAATAAAAAGCCTAAACAGAGAGATAGGAGAGGATACAGGCATATTGAAAACACAGAAATTCACTTACTTGGGGATCAGATACTCCCATAATGTAGGAATCTTCTGCTGCCATTTTAAGTCCTGAGATACAAAAACATGATTAGAACCCTCATTTTTTTCCAATGTAGAGCAATAGAGAAGCCTGGAAAACATTAAAAGCCCAATCTCTGATGCTTTTTATTTTACTTATAACACTAATGATTTCTAAAATATTTCTAAAATTCCTCAGTATTTGGAAGGGGCAATGTAAGGACAAGATAGGCTACAGCTAGGATTTCCCCTTGCCTATTGCCAAGAAATTAAAAATTACAGTCAAAGTCCGGAAGTCAAAATTTCTTAAAATCAGGAATTGTTTCTGTCTTTGCTCTGACTATTCTGCCATTAGACATTAGGCAAAAACATTACCATAGAAATAGCAGAACTCTTCCTTTTTATACAATAAAAAGAACAATATAAGCATTTATGAATGAACACTAACAGTCTTCTTATGAAGTATTACTAAATGCAAATAAAGATGCTGAAAAAAGAACACACAGTATTTAAAAAAAAAAATTAAATAAAACCAGGAATCAATTACTGATTAATTTTGGACACTTTTATTTCCAGAGGTCCACAACTACTTAGTATGCACAACAACTCTGTGCTGACAATGACAATTAAGGATGCACAGCATCCATCACAACTCTTTCTCACAGGTCTACATGTAAATGCTGGACACTGGAAAAGTTTGCTAATCTTGGCTTAGTTTTACTAGGACCAGTAGTGGGCCAGCAGCAAAACCTGTGAATTTGCTTAGGAATTTATTAGGCCTATTAGAAAATATTAGTATTAGTGTTACTTCCTTTCATGTAGATGTTACCAAAAGAACTACAATTTCACCTATGCTGGTCTCACTAAATAAAGCTCTCCAAGGGAATATCCGAAAATAACAGCAGGACTATTTAAAGGGACTCATTGTCTGCATGCAACAGACACTAAATAAGGTTAATAACTAACAGAGGACAGAAACAGGTCACTGGCCCTCATACTCCACCACAGTGAACATGAGCCATGTTTTCCAGTAAAGAGAACTGTGAAAATTTACTGCATTATCAAAGAGAGGTGCAAGACATCAGTAAATCATTAAAGAAAAACTGAGTCACCATGGACCTTCTACAGGAACTAGAAAGGCAAATATCAAAAGGAAAGTTGGAATACTTGGGTACTTCACTTTGATGGAGGCCTAACTCTGTTTGTCAGCAAGCTCCAAAGACAACAAAGTCACCCATTCCCCACAAAGTAAAAAATGTAAAGAAAAATAAAACGGAGAAATAGGAGATAATATACAAATTACTTCAATGAAAAAGAGGTTCATGTGGATACAACTGAGTTTTAACCTGGAAAATAGAAGTACCCACTTGACTGTAAATCAAGTTTAGAAATCTTTATTGGACAATACTTGTTTTCAGTATTTGTGCAAATATTAAATAACCAGTCATAATATTTCAGCCAAAAATTAATAATAGATATAACAAGCAGCCAATGTCACCCATGCTGCACTTTACCACCTAATACAACAGGATTTCAGCAAGATAAAAAAATCCCCACCAATCACATTATCTCACAGGCACATTCTGCAAAGCATTCTTTCCATCAACCATTTGCTGTTGCTATTATACATCTATATAGAAAAAGTCAACATACAAGGCATGACAAAACCTTCAGGATACAACAAAATTTACTAAGAGATATAACATTGATGATAAATAACATTATTACCTACAAGTTACTTAAATCACTGAAATTACTTGAAACATTTTTTCTCAAGCACTTCTTAGTGAAAGGTATAGATATTACAGAAAACAATCTGAAGACTTCAACAGCTAACTTTTTTACAAAGTGTCAGAAAATACCCACCCTCTTGTTACACCCTGATTTCGTAACTGTGAGTGCAAATGCCAGGTTTCTTCTGCATAAATAGAATAAAAACTGGTCCTAAAAGTCTTGTTTTGTGATGTCTTATATTTAAACACTTACTATTTAATGAGTCACATATACAAAATTGTGTTCCAAAATACTGAAGTTTCCAGATGACATGGTAAACATGCTTGTTGAGAAAAACAAATTATTCTGAGGAAGTTACATGAATAGCATCTGCTCACTTGCCTATTTGCTAAATGTATACTTTGCCAAACTTTCAAACAAAGCATCTCACAGCTTCTTCTGTAAGTGCCAGAGGACAAATGTTACAGTAGGTTCTATTTTCTTTGCCCCATCCTGGTTGCTCAGACCGCACCCCTCTGCCTGCGGCAGAACTCTGGGGGAGAAAGGCAGAGCTCTCACACCTGCCACACTTCCTGGTCACACCTACACTTCCACAACACACGACTTTCCAACAAAGTGGACAAATAATGCAGAGCCATTACTTCTGAAAACTTGTCATTTAAGGTATTTTGACATAAAAATCAGAACCCATACAGAAAAAACCCGCTATGTCCATCTGAATCAGGCCTTCAGTTTCACCTTTTGGAAACAGTAATTTCTGGCTTTTTGGCTGATGTAGTGAACAATGTCATGACAGCAAAACAGCAGCCTTTAAAGATGATCTCCCTGCAGTGCTGTGCTCAGCTCTGGGCCCCTCAGCAGAAGGAGCACATGGCCCTGCTGGAGTAGGTCCAGAGGAGGCCATGAAGATGCTCAGAGGGTTGGGACACCTCTCCTCTGCAGAGAGGCTGAGAGAGCTGGAGCCGTTCAGCCTGCAGAAGAAAAGGCTTCAGGGAAACCTTACAGCACCTTCCAGTACCTGAAGGGGGCCTACAGGAAAGCTGGAGAGGGACTTTTCACAAGGACCTGGAGGGACAGGATGAGGGGGAGTGGCTTTAAACTGACAGAGAGTGGGTTTAGATCAGATATGAGGAAGAAATCCTTCACTGTGAGGGTGGTGAGGCACTGGAATGGGTGGCCCAGAGAAGCTGTGGCTGCCCTAAGCCTGGAAGCGTTCAAGGTCAGGCTGGACGGGGCTTTGAGCAATTTGGACAAATTACAGTAATGGAAGGTGTCTCCACCCAGGGTCTGGAGGGGGTGGGTCTAGATGATCTCTGAGGTCCCTTCCAAGCCAAACTACTCCATTATTCTATGAACACTACACTTGGAAGCAGCAAGGTAACTACCCACATACCACTCAGTCGGCTGTAGGTAGGTGCTAATGAATGTCTAACCAGGTATTAAACACAATCTCTCTCACATCAAAAGTGCAGATGCCTCTTACTTGAGATCTTTTGTGTTCAAGTCAGCTGCAGTGCTTGGGGGAGAGGTTAAAAACATTCTCTCTGGCCTGAATGCTAAACTAGTTTATTATAAACAGATTATAATTTAGATGTGCAAACATACACCTTTGTGTATGTAAACTCACACTTGATTGTCTTATCAGGGCCTAGACAAAGATTAACCCAGCTGTTTAAAATAACCCTTCTAAATAACTGAAAACACTCTCAGTTTCACTGTGTTTTGTCCTCTCCAAAGCCAAACAGATAAAAATGTTCTGGGAGCCCTGCGTTCAAATAACAATTTGTTTCCTTAGGATTTATTAAGTTAACAAATCCCTACACTTCCTCTTACACAAAAATTTGGTGCAAATCCAGAGTCAGCAACATGATTAAAACAGCAAAAAGACACTTACAGAAAAACAGACCCTAGCATTAACTGTGTGACCTTAAATTGGCCTCTTCCCTTACTGCTCCAGTTTCTAAGCACCTTTCCCATATGCATCAGGTGGTAAGATTAGCATCTACCTCGAGTAGCTTTGTTCATTCTCTCATTACATGAGCTGTATTATGGGTCAGACTGCCACCTCTCTCATTTGAAGATGACTGGATTAAAATTGTTTTGTGGAAGTTGATGTTATTATAGATGCCTGCTTCCTGCATAACCTCCAATTCCCACAAATTGTACTGCAAACTAAAACCTGTAATAAACAAATACCCCAACCTGCAGACCACAATCAACCACAGTAGTCTCCACCCTGGAGATCATCTGAAGTCCTTCAGATACTGGGGCACAGGAAACTAGACATCTCAATTCACAGTATTTATATGTGTGAAAGTTCAAAGGTCAGTGAAGAGACTTCATTTAGCTCCTAGTGCTACAGAAAAACATAAAATCCAGCTAAACTTGCCCAAAACTACACTACTGTACCTTCTGAGGGTGAGTGATACGTGTGCATATGCACACATATTCCTTTCTCCTCAGAGCAGGTCAACTACCATTGTGGAAAAGGTTTAAAAAAGGAGAAAAAAAACCAACTAGGAAGACATGTATACACACACAGGAGATGACTGTGTTGCCCTGAACAGCCAAGCAAACCTAATGGGAGGTAATTTGCAGTACTGCTCCTCCCTAATAACCAAATGATACAAGGTACAAGGAGGCACAGCTGGAAGAACATGACTTGATTTATTGTATTCTGAATATTTGTTCTAAAGCTTCAAAAGGAGCAGCCATTTAAAATGGAATCAACATAATTAACGTAGGAATGCTGTAATCCACGAACAAGAATTCTCATTCCTCTTTATCTCAATCATTTGATTTCAGAACTCTTCCCTGTTTTTCTCCAAGATCCACTGTGTTAACCTTTTAAAAAGCAAGTTAAATTTCCCTACCCAACTGTTTTCAGGCCCCCTCTGATTTTTCAAGGGTACAGATCCTTCTCTTTACTTCTCTTCAGCTTTCCAGCCTGAATTTTAAGCATGAGGTAAACTCTTGTTCTCTTTCACACCAGTATCCAATCCAATCCCTATGAACTTGGAATGGGATTTCTCCCTACTACCTTTCTACAGACAATCATGACCTTTATTACCCAGTTCATTGCACTTGAGAACTGAAATTCACCTGATGGATGCTCTTCCATGAGGAAATTTATTTAAACCATCTCTTTTTACATGACATGTTTCACATCAACCTGTTCACACCCTTCAAGGCTGGGATTCAGAAAGCAAGCCTCACAACGGGAAACTCAACTACTACACTTCAACTGACTTGATACACTGAAGGAACAATTCTTCCTGAAAGTTTTCTAGTAGAGTGCTTTTTCTCTTTAAGTTGGCTTTCACTGCAATTTACCTGTTAAAAATAAACTTCTTTAACAGGACACTGAATGAAAGTAATTAAATTCAGTGTGGTTATGCTCTTAGCCTGTTTATTTTGCTTACTAAAACCAGAGAGGAATAAGGTTGAAAACGAAGCAAAGACTTGTCTGTTTCATATATTGTAAGTATATTTTTACTACATCAGGGCTATAAAGTGTGGCAGATGATCTCATTACAGAGAGCTATGTTTTTAGGAACAGCACCAAATTCTCAGAATTCCTGTAGCAGCTATGAAGTACTGAGGTAGAAACAGTAACTGCTGTACTATGCAGACAGGACAATGTGTTTTACCTGCCCTTGCTTCCGTAACTTTGAATGGCAACTATCCATCTTTGAGTCTCCATCTTCAACCCTTTGCACAACATAATCTGTATCTGTACAAGGGCAATTATTTTAGAGATCAGCATTTCCCAAACAGAGATGCTGGGAAAAGGTATTGTGCAACAGACTGTTTGGGTCGCTGGATCAGGGCAGGAAGCACTAGAGAGCTGCTGAGACGATTTTGGCTGGAGGCCACAGCACGATCTGCTCTGACAGAGCAGAGATACAGATCCAAGCTGTTCAGTCTCAACCCTTCCAAGGAGGATGCTGCCCACCTCTTTCAGTGCACAGCCTTTTCATTTTGCTCCTGGCCACCTCTTGACTCCAACCAGCCCTCCATGTCCCTTGGAACCCAGTTATTCTGCCCAGAATGCCAGAAGTACAGCTCCAGAGCAAGACACTTCTAATTCTAAGTAAGAGATGACAAACAGCTAACACATTCTATAACATAGAAAGTAAACAGAACCAGAATATTAAGGGAACATCATACATACTTTCACCCACAAAACTGGCATAGATGTCTTCAGGACAAACAGGAAAGAAAAACATGTTAAAAAACACAAGAAGTGACTGTTAACTCACTCATGTTGACATGAAGCTGCACCAACTATGTTATTTTGAAGGGATTTTAACTCAGTAATGAAACAAATTTGAAATTTGCCTTTAAATGTTGAAATGTTTACTACTATTTCTTCTCCTAGCTATGACTTCAATACTTGGGGGCGTACGGAACTGTTTTAAGGAAACAACACTCAATTTCTGCAAAAATGGCATAAGGAAGTTGTATTTTTCACATTCCTTCGGGTACTTCAAAGATGTGTAATCTCTCAATAAAGACTTGAGTGCAGTTTCTCAGTCTACAAGTGTGAAAAAGTTTGTGCAGAGAGACACTTTGATCAAAGATTATTTCCTCTGCAGATTTTTTGTCATCCACACACGGTTGCAGCTGCAATACTACTACATAACCCTAAATGACACTGGTTGTTTTTCTAATACAACAACCCAAATTGCCTCCTCTTGTGACTAATTAAGCCTGCTTATTATTTCCTGTTGGGTGGGACCTGGCAGTTGTGTTTATGTATTTTCAAAATTTTAAAATTGCTGAAGTTAGAATTTTCAAGCATTTTTAGTCATGAGCAGATGCATTACTTGACAACAGTAGAGAAACTACAGAATATTTTGGGAATTAAATCAAACCTCAAGTACTTGACATTTGATAAGTGTGGTGCTCTAAATCAGAATTGTTGGGTGCATAATTATTTTATGAAATCTAGAATCAAATTTATCATAGCAGGTAACTGCTAAATGTGAAGGAAAAAAAAAATCAGCATAAGAAAATTTCCTTGGCAAAGAGTAACTGGACTACCTAAAAGATGCTCTATTAACTGTGTTGGCAAACAGAATTTTTGTTTTATTCCTTTTCCAAGTATCAAAGTAGTGAACTGGTATGTCAAGAGGAAATACTAAAATGCCATAAACATATAAATTGTTTTTCCATTATATTGTTGGAATAAAGTTGGAGTGTTTTTGTTAACACACAATCAAAGCAACTTAAACCAAAGGAATAAACAGTATTCAAATACATGGCAAACATCTTCTGGTACATGTATAATGCTAAGTAGATGTAAAAATACTGAGGTTCAACACAGACAAACAGCTCTAGGAACTGCACTGTATTCCAGCCATGTGGAGTGCTAATGTTACTTGAACTAACCTGAATATGATGTTAAAATGCTGCTACTTTTTCCTCCAGATTAAGAAGAATCACTGAATGTTCTTTACAAATAGCTCCACTTCATATAAAAGTTGCCCATCAAAGTCAAATTTTAACTTAACGAGCGGCGCACACCCATTTCATGAGCCTGCAGTGCAATGAATCATTAATATTAAACTGCAAACCTGTCCTTTTTTTTTTCTTTTTCTAGTGGAGGTAGAGGGGGCATGGGAAGAACAGTGTTTCTGAGAAGCCAAGTAACATGCAGCCCTGAGACTGCAGCACTTCTGTTCACACAAGGTTGGCTGTATCACCAGGGACAGTCACACAGGCTCTGGGCTCCTTCTGAAGACACAGTCCCTCACTTCATGGACACAGAAAACAGCAAGGGCTGTTACCACTGCAATCCCAAAGGTGAACTTAAGGGATTCTCAGTGACCTTTTGGTTCTGAACAGCCACTGAAATCCTAAGGAGACAGAAACAATCACTCAAATAGCACCAGTAAGAGGAATTAAACAGGCAGAGCTGAGTCCAGCATCATCACAGTTGTACCCAGTTTTCAAATCCACAGATGCCAAGTGGCTAACTAGGGTTTCATTTTTTGCTTCTTCCAAAGAAATCATAAAACTGCAGTCTCAATGCTGTACAGTAACCTGCAACACAACAAAACTCACTTGGACTAAACTAATAAGACCAAAAAAGCCACCTGCTTCCTTTGTTTATATTCTTCTTCGTGCTAAATCTGCCCATGTTTAGGTGGATGGAAACGTGATCTTTAGAAGAAACAAAAAACTACAGCCAAACCCAAGCAAAAAACCCCAAACAAACCCAAACCACACAACTCAGACCTACTCTGCTCTTGACCTGTTGACAGTTTGCTTGGAGGACACAATGAAACACGGGGGTATTTCAGTTTCATACTTTAAATGAAGGGGAAAAAACTGTCTATCTGTCTGTCACTGCTTTTGAAAAGAACATAGGAGGAGTTGAAAGGGGGAAAAAATGCTGGGAGTAGCAGGAGTAGCTTCCTCCCCACACATGATCTGTCAGCTCCACCTAAGTGCTAAACAAAGGATTTTACCTTGAGACTATAATAACTTGAAACATCTTTTAGGGCCTTACTTTTGAAACTGTCAACAGTGCTTCATCAAAATACATGTTTAAATGAAAACACTGAGGAAGCTTCACCGAATTATTTCTATGCTCAAAGTTAGATGCAAACTTAGTGCCTGACTGACCTAAGGGCACAGTTAATGACAACCATAATTATGATCTTATCAACACAGAACTCCATAAAAGGTGCACAGCTTATTTAAAGGACACCAAATTACAACTTCCACCTCTAAAATACCCGTGTCAGAGCTAAAAGTGACCAAATCCAGGAACTGCTTTTTCATTACCTGCCTGAAACATTCATTATCCTCTCTTTGTCTTACAATAGCTGTGTTACTTTGTCAGGGAACCAAAGGAAAGCTATCACCATGTTGACAAGGAAGGATTTTTAACCAACTGCAGAGTTTTCATTAGTTGCTTAAAAAAATGAGTAACTACTTTCTTTATGACTGATACTTTTGAATTTAGAGCTGGCAAACCCTTACAGCACTGAAAGGTGAAAGTATTTTAGCAGGTACAGTTTCAAGCCATCTATGAAAAGGCAAGAGAATTAATCAGAATCCCTGAAGACCACAGGTGAATTTTCTCAACACTAGTGACATCAGAAAGCCAACTGTAAGTTAGTAAAAGATATACTGTATTTCACTGTATCTTTGCAACTTCAAAAATTAACATCTGCTTTGCACTACAAACACCTTCGATAATAAAGACTAACAGGCCTTCAAACTCAATTCCTGTCCTTCCAGAGTCAGCAATATGCACAATAATTTGAATTCCTAACTGAACATATTTCTGGAGTTTGCATGTATTCATGAGAAAGTGGCATGGGAAGATTTTGGAAAAGGCAGCAATAAAAAAGGAAATACAAAAAATCTATTACTTAGCAAATTTACGTCAATGATATTTATTTGTAGGTATCTATTATTGAATTCATGTAATGCCACCTCAAGGAAAAAAAGTAAATTAAATTTATTATTGAATTTTTGAAATAAAATTTTAACGTATACTTGAATTTATTATTGAAATAAATTTTCAGAAGTATTATACACAGTCACAGAGAAACAACCAGAACTGCTATTTTTCAACTAATGAAGCAGGAAATTTTCAAATGTGTACATAATTGAAACATCACTCTCTGCTTTCCACCCTCTCTCCCTTTTCCAAGACACTCTTTTTCTCTGTCCCAGCACACTTTTAGCCAGAAAACTTTTCTGATTTTGAAATAAATACTACAAAAACATTACCAAGGTGTTGCTGGAACAAAGCAAGAACAGATAGGAAGTTTATCTGCTACAACACTGTTTTTTAAAAACACACAACAAAAGTGATTTAAAGCTGTTCTATTTTACAACCTTAACTCAAATCGAATTCATTTCTTGCATAAGAAAATAACTACATTTTTGATGACTCTATCACTGAGTGACACTTCTTTCTCTACAAAGGGAGGAAAGAAAAACCTTTTCCCCTTCCGTTTAGTATTTCAAAATAAGTTATTTAATGTATCTTGCACAGATTTCAGCACTGAGATTCCCTGAAATCTCACCCTCTGTGGCACATCCTGACAATATTTCAGCGTAACTGCTGGTTAAATTCTTGTGCCATGGAAGATGCAGAACAGAGCATCTGCTTCTGGATCATTACAGGCTGCTTTTTTCCTCTTTCATTTTCTCACAAACCATCGTAATTTCTGTAGATTACACAACCTTGCACACAGGATGCTATCTTAGAATGACGTCTTGGTTAGCGCTTTCCTAGAACGGGCAGCTACTTTCTTTCACAAAATAATACAAATACTTTGACTGAAATACTATTTCAAAAGTTGATACTAAACAGTACATAGCACAGAGACTCTGGATGTCAATAAAATCGAAGTGCTCTGTTTTCAACCCTGCTCTGTGAGCTTGACAGCGGTGGTGTAGCACTTACAGCACTGGTAAGACACAAGGCAACAGAGCAAAGAATTCATCCACTTTTCTCTGAACAGAGTAAGTGAAAAGAGGACTTCTGAAGCACAAAACATGCCAAATATAATCAGTACTTTAAAACTATTTTAAAAAATCATTAAAATAATTATCTGTATTTCTGTTAAAATAATATTCTTAAGCAAAGATTTTGAGCATTTTAAGACAGGAAGTGAAAATGCAGCAGATGATCCTTTGCCTCCAAAGTCTTGTTCTCCTGTTTACAGGCACTCACATTTACTTATTTGAATGAAATTAGGCATCAGTACACACATTATGATAATGGCCCAATAAGACATAGCTCATGTCACAGAAACAATGCTGTGTTTTACATTCACAAAAAATAAGTCAGCAGCATTTCTTCACCAAAGTTACCATCAAAGCAGAAAGCACCAACAGACTAAAAAAATACTTGTGATGAGGAGAAGTTCGATATTACTGGTTTTCAAGGTCAAATGTAACCAACCAACCAGCGCAGTAAATACTCCTCGTCGCGACGAGAACTTTTCGGTTTCGTAACTTACTACTAAATCACCTTTAAAAACCTCAGTATTGCGTACCTTTTGATATTGTCTGCGGCACTCTCGGGCTGCACCCAAGACGAGGACACCCGGACTGCCAGTATCAACCTACGTTTTCGTGGTGACCACCTGCACTGCCGAGCCCGGCCGGTGACCGTGCCCCGGCCGAGTCTCAGCTTCAGCACGTATGTGTGTCACCTTCGAAACCAAAAGCGACAAAAGCAGCACCTCCTTTGCCTACCAGCACCCGCTTCCCGAGCGGCAGAAACCGGGCTTGAGTATTTTTTTCACTTTACTGTTCACCCTGTCACGGACACCCCTTCCCTCGCTAGGATAACCCCGGTAACACAGCGGACAGAAGCAAAGGCGTCCCCAGCATCCCGCCCGCTCCCCTGGCTGGCTGCAGGGGAATCCGGCGGCAATCCCTCCCGGCGCTCCAGCGGGACCTCCGCGCCCGGGCCGAGGTCACAAGCGCGGGGCTGGAGCCGGGCACAGCGTCCCGCGGCAAACCCGCGCTCCGGGGGCCGCCACGGTCCCGGGG
>VZRX01011071.1:112577-146623 GCA_013398075.1 Notiomystis cincta
GGAGCGGCGGCCGGCGGGCCGGGAGGAGGGGCGGCCCCGGCGCCCCGGGCGCGCTCCCGCGGAGGCGGCGGAGAAGGAGCCGGGGAGCGCCTGCTACCAAGCCTCCCGCTGGCCACGAAATCCCTGTGCCGGGGACAGGCCCTCCCGCCCGGGTTCTGAGACCGCGTAAATACGCGAGTCCTTCCATCTCCGGGCAGTTACCTCCGCCGCGAGAATAATCCCGTCCTTGTCCACGTTCCTTGGCCCACGGGGGCGTTCGCGACACCTCTGTGGAGACGGGCTCGACCCGGTGGCCGCCAAAGTTTTTTTGACCTCTAAATATAAAGCTTGGAAGGGAAAACTCTGCAGAGAGTGAATTTAAGCCCCCTCACGCAGTGCCCGGCTGCTGGCTGGCTTTCCCAGGCACTTCATTAAAGGAACTTCACCGATCGCTTACCACCCGATGCCTGAAAACATCACTGAGCAGGGAGTACAGGCTACACAGCAGCATTTTTCTGTCGATTTACACAGTTCCTGACAGAGCAGGCTCACAGGTAACTTGACTTCTGGTAAACAGTGCCAACCATCAATAATACACCTCTTAGTACCAAAATCCATGTTTGCAGCACAGTTAACAAGTCTCCCTGACAGATTTAACCAAGGCTGAAGCAAGTCAGCCAGTGCCACGTTTAATTGGCACAAATGCTATGTAAAACAAGCTCAAATATCTTTATGCTGAATCTGAAAGGTCTGGTTTGCTGAGGGTGAAGAGTGCCTCAAATGAGCAGCCAGCACAGCTCACCCAGTGTGTGTTAGCCCAGAAAGCCAGCACCACACCTCTGGGGAATTTTGTTATGCTAAGGCCAAGTGATACAGGGCTTCACAAATGAGACTAAGGAAAATCATAATTGATAAGAAAGATCTGAAAGCCCACAAACATTTAAAGGAACCAAGGTATGTGACTGTTGCTTTTTTTGTGTTGAAGCAAGGAATTGTAACCTAGAGCAAAAAAAATAAGGTTGAATCATAAGCCACCTGTTGACTGCAAAAAAATTAAAGGGATATCCCCAGAAAGGGAGTCGATTCAGATGTTACATTTTATGCCACATCTCTGGGTTGGAGCAGAGATGCACTATTTAAAATTAGTGTTGAGAGTGCAAAAGAGAGCTTGGAAATGCAAAGGATTTTCCCTGCTTTCATGAGAACTGATATTTCCTACATGTTATGCATGCATATGTGTGAAGAGAGAGTAATTTCCTTTTTTTATGGATTGCCACTCATGCTCTGCGATGCAATTCTAAAACTGCACTCCCCCATTCTCTTCCCAGGACAAACTGGGAGTTGGGAATGACTCAGCATTTCCGAGTAAAACATGTTTTGCTTATTATATGGGGATATTCCCAGACATTCGAGACCCAATATTAATGTTTTATATGGAAGAAAATGCACTGAATTCATAGGACAAGTGAGGAAAGAATTGTGTCCCAAAGCCCTAGAAGGAGGAAGTCTAGATGGATTTTAAATACAAAGAAGTTTCAAAATAAGATTCATTTGAAAGGAAAGGTGCCATGTCACAGCTAATCAAAGGTGTGCTCACAGGGCAAAACCTGTATGAACAAGTACCAGGAAATCAGACAAGGTGGATAAGTTCCAAAACTTAAGGAGACTTACCTGGTGGATTTATTTTAAAAGGACACATATTCAAGTACTCAGGCTCAGCTTTCCCCGTGAAATCCTAAGCAGCTTCCACAAACATCAAGGTTTTACAATAAAATCCTCTTCTCAATTATATTTAAAGCATAAATTTGCCTTTTTTAGAGCTTAATGCCATAAAAGAAATGTTATTTCTACTGAAACCCACAATAGCAGTGCCAGGCTGTAAGCCCACACTTTGGTAAAATTATCTTCACAGGACACTCTTGATAAATGAACTGCTTTATAGCACAGGATTCCCACTTGCAGAGCCAAATAATCCCGTTCCAGGCACTGAGGAAATCAGGCAGATAATACAGGCTCAGTCGTTTGCAGTGATGAAGTGCTGCCTGTTTCCTGGATAACACTGGTTTCCACTCAGTACCTGGACAATATCTGCTCAGAGATGAAGAGCAGGTGATTAGACCTGAACCCAAATTCCTGCTGCTGAGCTGAGGGGAGCGTTGTGAGAGGGTTGTAGCCCTGCCTCTGGTAGCTGGGCAGGGGCACTGAAGGAAGGGCTTTCTAGCTGTACACTTAACCAGGCTGCTCCACCTTAGTCAGGTGGGGTACATTTAAGTTTCCTGATATGCAGATGCAATTTAGAAGCTGAGTCTGTTCTCTGCTAGGTTTGCTCTGGGAATACAGATCCCTTTCCAAGGTCAGAAATGTTTGGCCTCAGTACCTTTTAATCCTGTAACTGATGATAGATAAACATGTAGGACAAGCAGAGATTTTTTAAAATAATCAATCTTTAATTGATATGCCTGGATTGGAAAAATTCATGAAAGTTCCTTATATTATTTTTAATTTCATTTTTCATTCCATTTGACATAGTAGGTTTGATGCTAAAGCAGGAAAAGATATGGGAAAGTCTAAAACATTTACTGAGAGACACTCCAGCTTTCAGCTGCCCATCTTAATTGAACTGCTGTGCCATACTCTCCAAATCTGTTTCTGGTCAATCCATTATTTCTTTTTCATCCAGATAATCCAGAAATTCTAACTTGTAAACTAATTTGCCTTATGTAGTGGCCAGTGATCATCTGAACACACTCCAGTCTCATAGAGGTTGTTCAGTGTTTGGCCAATATTTGGCATTGCTATTGTGTCCCATTGCTTGAATCCACCAAGTGGATTCCTTCCACACAGGAAGACAATATGTTAAAAAAAAAAAAAAACCAAAAACCCCCAGTTGTATTTTTAAGATGGTCTCATCATTCTGAAAATATATATGAAGGCCTCATGAAGTTGGCAATAGAAACTATATTTTTAAAAGCATTCTAAATAGCCAAAGTACATGTGCAAAGCCAACCATTTGGAGTGCAGCTAGCAGAGTGCAGAGTTCAACAATGCTGCTGAATCCCCTGGCTGCAGCATTCATGAGAAGTACTTTCTGTCATCTCTGTCATTTTTGGTGGGTGATGAACTGGCCTTAATTTACCATATATTTCATCAGACCTAGATGGACACAGAAACACCTGCAAAGCTCTGGACAGTGTTGTGTCTCCTGTAATTACACAGGCCACATCCCAAATGCACCTCTTGCTTGCTCCCTCCAGAGCCACAAATCAGATATGGGATCTCATGCTACCTCCACAGTGATCCAGACCTGTAACTTTGCTGAAAGACTCAATTTCTGGTTTTGGGTAGGAGTGCCAGAGCTGAAGCAGGAGGTTTCAATAGTGAATAGCTGTTGGGGGGCAGGTGCAGGGGAGTTAATTTGGTAGACTCAAATAAGAGAACCATGAAGCTGTGGATATGGCTGATGTGTCTAATTAATAGAGAAAGGGGAACCTTTGGAGAGAGCTAGAAGTAAACAAGAAAGGGAACCCTGCTCAACATTTACTCATAGCTGTGCTACAGTGTGGGGTGTCACTTCCTAAAAGACATTGAAAGAACCAAGCAGAGGAGGCAATTTGATGTATATAATTTTTGGAATGTTTAGCCTAGCTAAATTCCACTCAGTTTCTCTGTGTAATGCTAGGCCTTCTTCCTTCTTCCCTTTTACACTGGCAGATAGTAAAGGGTTTCACAGCAAACCTCTCAGTTACACCAAAAATGGTGGTTTACAGATTCTGTGTGAACTTGCTGCTCTCCATGGAGCTACCCAGACCACTGTGAGAAGTTGTGAGCTCACCAGCTCATCAGAGCCTTGGAGCTGCTTCATGCAGAGCATAGATGGCAAAAGTGTTGCCTGGTGCTCCTTAGGAGCCCAGGTTTAGTGGCTGAGCAGCATAGCTCATGACAGAAGTGAAGTGGTTGTGTTTGTAGAAAGGATTCAGAGAGCCATTGGTGTCGCACTGTAGCAGTGTGGAGTTCATGCAGCTTAGAGCCCAAAGCTAACTGCCCCAGCAAGTGGTGTTACAGCCAAGAGTTGTGCTGTCTGGTGATAAATCCAATGCCTGTCAGTTCTGCAGAGTCTGGGCCTAATTCACACTGAGTGATTCACTCATCTGTTACTCAGCTGTGTAACACCTTGACCAGCCACTGAAGGCAGAGGGATGGGGTTTAGCCATTTGAGTTCAGCAGCAGCAGGTCCGTAGGTCCTTAGCATCCACTGCATTCACTCCCTTCTCTTCCCACCTCCCCCTGTTATGTTTAATATCCCATGATATAGTCAGTATTTAATATTTGGGTGGGTTGGGATTCTCTTCACAATATTGTGCATTTTTAACTTTTGTCTGATTACATCCACCAGAACTCAGTTCAGGGGCCCAGCTGTTTTCCCAAGGGACATAAGTTCTTCCCATTACATGACTGTGGCTTTAGAGCCTCAGCAGTGTTTCACCCAGTTAGCTAATGCAAACAAAGAGAGCTGTTTGAGTCTTGGTGTCTTTGTCACTTTCTTTTGTCACTTCCCATAAATAGATGCTCAGTTCAATTTGTGAGGTCACTTTGGGTCAGGTGGACTGAGTAGGACCAATGTTAACATGGATGGAAAGTAAAATTTAGCTAACTTGTTTTATATTGCTGCTTTTTTTTATTGCTGCAGCTCAAGGAAAATTCCAGACAGCTAAGCTCTGTACAAATATATAGGGAAGAGATTTCTTCTCCCACAGAAATTTCAACATCTAAATATATAACAGAAAACAGATTATGAAAGCTGAAAGTGACATTCACTACTGTTTGAACTCATGCAGTGATTAATTTAGGTCTTCTGCTCAGTTGTTGGTAGAAGTAAGTTCTGATTTCTCAAACTTTTTATGTTTCAAGTTTTAAGCTTTTAGCACCATAATATTCTTCTTAAAAGTCCAATCCTAGAATATCTGGATATGGCTGTTTTTTTTCTCAGGTTTTGATGAGAACTTAAACCTTATGTTTAAAAAAGCTGAAAATGTCAACGTTCAAATATTTTTTAAACTGATGTGATTTTCTTTAGGCAAATCCTGTGGGTTTAGAGGACTTTATAATTTTGTAATTATGAAGGATTAACAACAGTGAGTGGTGAACTGAGACAAATCACTAGTGTAATGGATCAAGCCTTCCAAAAAATACAAGATTATAAAAGGATTATTTGGAGGGCACTAAAAAAGGCAGGTTGTCTCCTAAATTTGGTTTGTCAAAAGTCTGTGTTTTTTTAACCTTTGTTCCAAAACTATGAGGGTTTGAAATGTTTTTTAGGGAAGTATTCTAGGCTTAAAGCTACAACACCAGAAGCAATACAGGCACTGCCTAAGATTGTGATAAGATGCAAGAGGCTGATGAAAAGCATGACAGTGTGCAGTGTAATGACAGAAAGAGCCCTGTGTTAGAGCAGGGTCTCAGCAGTGGAGAGGGACCTCAATCTGTTTTTTGCTCTGCACAAGAAGCAGGTGGAGGAAGCAGAGTGTTCTCCTTGTTCTAGTTCCTTTCTCGGTTCCCCGTGATTTACTGTTTGGAAGCAGAGCCTGGCTGGTAGCGGGACAGTCTTTGATTCCTTCTCTGCCTGGTGAAAGAGCATGGTGCAGAAACTTTAAAGCTATAAATCAAGATCCCAGCACCAAAGCTAGGAGCAGTCTGAGCACGTGATTCTGGTGTTGTTTCCAAGGCCATTGTCTCGGATGTTGTCGTGCTTCCATGGCCTGCCTTGCTTTCAAGGCTAAAGAACCCCACACAATGCTTCAAACATTCAGTATGTGAACTTTTTATGGGCTCAGGGTCTCTGCCCTGCTGAGACCTGACCTGAAAGTGCATGTGACTTTTCTCACCTGAGGGCAGGGAAATGGAATTGCAAAGCCTTCAAATGTTGCTGTTTACCTAGACGTCCAAATAAGAATATGAGACTACGGTTTAAGCCCTTGGGTGTATTTACAACAGCTCTTCCCAGCTTTAAGCATTGTGCTGCCAACAATTGGCTGCACCCAAGACACTCCCTTTGATAGCATAGTGAGAACTGTGCTGCTTGTGTTCAGATCAACAGCAAACTCTTGTTGACCTACCTGGGTGTAGGGCTGGCGGCTGAGGGAGGATCTCTGCCTTCTCTACACACTTGGAAAGCGTTCTGACAGTGGGCTCATCTGGTTGCAAATAGTAAGGCAAAACTGTAGTCTTTTCTTGAAGCAGCATTTAGCTTTGCAAGGTGTGTGCTGCTCTGCAAGAAGGTGAGGTGACTTTATGAGTGCTTCTGGGTAGGTCCAGCTGGGTCTGCTGGAATTCTGACAGTGCTCTAGACAGGTTAGGATGATGTTCTTGTGACAAAAATGCTGTTCCTGTTCTAAAGAAAGGGAACAAAAGCCCAAAGAAATGAAGATTGAAAAGATGAATTTTAGGATGAATTTGAAACACAGAGACTCATTTTCCTCGCAGGTTTTGTCTCTACATAGATTAATATGTCCACCCTATGTTGATTTCTGTGTGCCACACTCAGACAATTCACTTGGCTCTGAGGCTGGCTGTGTCTTGCCATCCCATGATGATACTTGAAGGAGGTGGTTGTGCCATTAGAAGAAAGTAATTTGTCATTAGATGATACTACTACAGGACCTGCCTGACTAGAAAGGTTGGACACACTGGTATAGTACTTGCTATTTTCAAAACAACTGCCCCTGCTGACTTCATTTGCAGATGTGAGTGATTTTAGTACTTCTGTGATCAGATTTCAGTGTCTAAGTCAAGCACCTAGAAAATTATGGACACTGATCACCTGTAAAATTTTGGATTATGTGATGTGACAAGTCTCATACAGGAACTCTAGCACAGAAGAGAAGACCTTACAGCTCACTTGGTCAGGATTAAGGATCTGATGCTGTCCCTTCCAGCAGTTACTTGGTTGTTTGTTATAATCCTCCCAGCTTTTGCCAGGAAATTAAGGGAGGCCCTATAGAAAACAGTATCTTTAATGTGCAGTTGTTCTCTAGAGCAGCCCTATCCTAACAATTCAGCTTGATTCACGTGCCCTGGAGTAGCAACTTCCACACAGAGGAAAGAAGTTTTTCTAAAATTATAAGCTGAAAATAATCTCCTCTTAATAAGAAGTTCCCATTGATGGTTTAGTGGTGCTAGAAGAATAATCAGCCCCATTCATAATAGGAAGACAAACTTAGAGCAAAAGTCTCAGAATGGGGTTCTCTGTGTTATCTTCAAGTGTAACTTCAGAGAAAATCAGTGTGACACTTATGTTAAAGGCTGGAGGGAGAGGGAAGAGCTGAAATAAAGGTAATAGTCAGTAACCAGTTCCTATTTAGTATTGCATGTAAGCCTTAAGTTATTTTCACTTTGCAAACAAACCTCCAAATCCTGATTTTGCTCATTTGGATAGCAAGTGAGATGTTTTGAGTCTCCACTGGCACGCAGTAGTGTGATTTTTCTGGTTGCACGAAGCACCATAGTGTGAAGCATTACAACTGAGTAAATGCCACAGGGCAGTCTCCTCAGCTGCCAATAGTTTCACTAAGCTGTGCATTTAAGAAAAGCAGCTTTAAAACCTTGAAACAAATCTTACCTAAACTCAAAAGTGGAAGAGACGGGGCCAGATTTAATCAAAGCGTGTATGACTCTTCTTTCAAACTTTATCAATGTTTTTTGTGACAAAGGGACATAAGCAGCATCTCTAGCTGAAAAAAACCAGTCTCCCTGAAAATGGAGCTATTGATTTCCTCTCTAGAACATGCTCTGCTTAAGGACAGCACAAGTTGAAACAAAACTGATGAGCAGGAAGGTAAATCTGAAAACTGGACTACCAGGCTATAAGCTCTTGACACCTTTTATCATAATAACCTATATAAAAAGTCTACCCCCACTAACTTTCATCCAATGTGACCTGAAACTCTCAGGCACCACTGCATCTCAGGCATTTATTAGGCCTTTGATGTTACTGAAATTGAAGAATTCTCCTCCTCCTCCCCCTTTTTAGAGCAGAAATATTTCTGAAGTCATTGATGATCTCTCCCCACAATAGAAGGTACACACATGTTTCCTTACTTGCCATAAAATACTGTAAAATCATGAAATAGCCAAGCAGCACCGCAAAGGAGGACGCTCTCGTCTCAAACTGTCAGGAGCCTCCTGGTTTTCCGAGGATTCCTGCAGTGTTTCTCAGACTGTGATTCATGTCTTTAACTGAACAGGTCAGAGATTCCAGTGAGAAGCCTGATCACATGCAGCACATGCCCAAACCTGTTGCAGTTCTTTAACCAGGGGCCAAAACCAACCGCAAGTGTTTCTGTTTCGTCACCTGACCCCTTAACAGAAAAAAACAGCTATTGCATTTTATTATGTTTGTTGTTAAGTTCTTCTAATAGCTATGCAAAGTGCCTCTTTTTCCATGTGTATATCAAAGCCGTATCAACATGAAAAAAAAAACAAATTAAGAAATCAGTTCTGACTCCTTTTAACTCTTGCATGTGCTTCTGTGCCAGGACTGCTATAACAGCCTGAAGTAGACTGTGTAGAAAGTGTGTCATCAACAGAATACTTTGCCAGATTATCACTGGCCATTTCTAGAAAGGAAAGCTCCCATTGATTTTGAGTTTTAATCGTTTTTACTTCAGTTTGGATGGAAACACTTGAAAGGCACGCTAGAGAACCGACACAATGGAAATAAAATGAGTGGCACATACATAAAAGTAACATCTCATTAACGGAGACCACCCAAAACGTAGTCCTGCCCTGAAATCTGTAGAAGAAATAGACATACTATGCTTTTAAGATCTACCTTAAAAGGCATTTGACAATTGAACAATCTCCAAAATTTCCAGATTTGGTAATATTCACATCAGGCATTCATTAGGTAAGTACTTCTGAGTTGTGAACAGCAGCTCTGGAATCTCCAGACATGATGAAGTAGATCTGAAAAAACCTGGGCAGCATGTCAGACTCCTACATCTAAACTTGTTTAACAGAGACCAGAGGGAAAAAATAGAGAGGGAAATTCTGAGTAAGTTGAGCCAGTATTTATCAGTGTCTGTCTTGGCCACACAAGAAAGGAGACAAACTTGACACAGAACAAACAAAAAACCCCCAGTGGATTTCCACGTAATCCATGGTGTTAAACACTGACCTGCACAGACACCTGGGTACAGTGCTCTGCATGAAGGTTTTCCCTGGAAGAACTAGATGCCAAAGAATTGTAGTACAAGCAGAAGGTCATAGAGCTAAGGAAATTACTGTTAAAATAATAGCTTTCTAAACATTAAGCAGATTAACCAAGAGAGGAAACAGTATGTTTGGAGATATCAGTAAAGGCATACTGGCACTCACATCACCTCATGAAGATCTCATCACCTGATAGGAGGCTCCTTCAGTCATATGACAGAAAGGTCCTGAAGAGCTCTAACGGGACTTGGAAATTTAATGTTGTCTAGCAGTTACAGTGTATGGTATATCAAGAGAACACTAATAACAGAAAATATCTGGGGTTTTTCCTTCAATAAATGTGGAATGTCTGACACACTTAACAACAGGGTGAGTCTGAATAAAGGTCCTTTGGTTTATGGACTGTGTGCCGTTTTTTTTTTTTTTTCTTACTTTCTTTTTTTTTTTTTTTTTCTGGAGAACTATAAATGCCTTTTTCTTTGCAGAGAAAAATTGTGCTGTGATGAGAAATCTTTTGCAGGGCCATTCTGTTCCTGAAGAATTCGTGTACTTTGTGATTCTGTGGGAAGGAATGTATTTAAGCTCCTGAGGGATTTAGGGCTACACACTGTGGAGAGAACATTAAATTGTGAGCCTGGCTCCTAGAAGCCAACATCTGTACCCTGTGAGTGGTTTTGGGCTGTGTCTCAGCAGGATTCACCAGAAGTGAAGAACAAATGACAAGCACAGCCAGCTTGTGTCCGAGGAAAGCCTCTGCACAGAAAATGAGCAGAGCAGATGGAGTAAGTGAGCCCAGAGGATATTTAGTGATAGCAGGAGCAATGTGAAGCAGACTGAGGTGATTGCCTGCTTGTCAGGGTGAACAGACTCTGAGAGTCTGGAAAAGACTGTGCTATGAGCTGTCTGTAGGATCGAAGGCAGGGGTCTTGTTTCCAGCTACATGGACAGGCTTTTGAGAAACAGTAGAGAGAAACTGACTCTTGTGGTAAAATGGGTCACAGTGACACAGGGAGGTTATAGAATCAAATTCGGACTCTGATGGAGAAAACCAGAAAGCAGAACTTCCATACATCATTTTCTGAAATGTGCCTGGTTCTATATGTAGTGCTAATCAGATTTGCAGAGCTAGTTTCCATCTCCAGCTGAGAAAATGACATCAGAAGGAAACTTTGAAAGGCTTTGGGAAGTGGTCATGTGAAAATACAGTGTTGTAGCAAGTGCATGCCCTGCAGTGTACAAGGATCCTCGTCCTCCAGTTGTTTCAACAGAGGAGCTGCCCAAGCTCTTCCTTCCCACAGAAAAAAGTATGCCAGAAGCTGGCAGATTTTGATCCTTCAATTGGTGTGGGATCAGGACACAACAGGGTGTGATCCACCATCCACAAATTGGGCAGTGAATCACAGTTGTACCATTTGTGTTTCTTTCTAAAGCTTATACTCCTAACGCCTTACTTTAAGAAGATGAAGGCAATAGAGTTATTCCTTTAAAACTCCTACAACTAAATTAATCTCTTTTCCCTGATTTGTAAAAAAATCAGTGCTTTTTTTTTTTTTCAAATGGACATAATACTGTTAGGAGACCTGAAATCACTCCATAACTTCAGTTACTTTTTACAGAACATGAAATCCCATAGGCTTATAAGAGCTGAAATTCACTGATTTGACTCATAATTTGTTGTAGAGTTTCTACAGTTTCCACAGGGTTCATTGCAATTTAATGCAAACCATTTCATTTCTGCCAGTATGGATACACCGTTGTTGTTTCATTTATGGCAAGGGCAAGTTATTTTTATTTGCTGCATTGCTTTTTCTTGTGTTTTAATATAAAAGTAGTTTTAACAGCAAAATGATCCCCAAAATGCTGCCCTCAAGATTAATTCCAATTCTTAATAAATCAGTGATGTCTTCATAACAGACACTAATACCAAGCCTAACTAACACTTAAAAACCATCTTCAAATATTTAGACAAGAGCATAGTGTATATGTGTGGGAGAAAGGGAACCAGTTCACTGGTGTAGGATTAGAGGTTCATATAGCTGGGCTGCAGCTTTCAACCTTTCTGTGCCTTGACCTCATATTCTGTTTGGCAGGGGAGAACCAACTCAAAAGGTGATTGTGAGGTTATACCTAATAATGTTAGTATTTTGGGGTTTTTTATTAGTTGTAGAGTTGAGGAACATAAAGCAGAAAAAACCAAACAAGAGAGCTGTGGACAAATCAACACTGCCTCCAGCCCAAATTCTGATCCATTTCACTGAAGAAGGTATGGGAATGTGTAGAGATGGAGTAAGGAAAATAGAGCAAAATATGATTGCTCATTTAGTGAACAGTAGCTTGGAGTGGGAGCAATAAAAACGATGGTATCATATAGATAAAGTTTGTACATTGTATTTGGATAAAGTACAGGTGTTGGTACATGAAATAAGGATATACAGACTACCTGAATGCTGACATCCTTGTGGCTGTCCCTGATACCACAACCATAATGTTCCTTACAGAACTACATATAAAAATGTGCACATTAACTGTGTTAAACTCATTAAGGGAATGATAAAGGATTTCATTTAAGTTTAACTGGGTGTGACAAGCTCCAGCCTTGTGGCAACCAGGGTAACTCAGCAGAGAATTAACCTCCTGTTTCTAGTGTCCTTACCACTGGTCTGGGCTTCTCACTGTCTATATCTTAAATGTGGAATCACAATGCATAAAAGTGACTTTAAAGGTTTTTAGCGATTTTTTTTTGGTAAAAAATGCCTATTTTAGCCCTTGCTACTTGGCAAATATTAAAAAAATACAAAGTCGTATGATTAAAGGAAATCTGTACAGTATTGCTTTTAGACATCAAAATAACTGTTCTTGTATAACTATCAAAAAATCCAACCATAAATTATGTCCTGAAAAGATTATAACACATCTCCCTTATTTCTCTCCAATATGCCCTCTTAGACCAGGAACCTGATTTAGTTTGGAGTGAGGGGGGTAAGATGAATCTTTGGAAATGAGCACATTTTGCATCCCAGAATTTTGACAACCAGAGCGGGGAATGGGTTTTTTTTTGGTCTTGATTCTGACTGTCCTCCCACGACCTGTTTCACAAAAAAGGAGGAAAGATTTTTTTAGCCGCCAGAAGTGTTTGCAAGAGGGAACCAGGAAACGAAATAATTGTAGAGCTGCTGCCACCTGCAGTCTTACTGAAAAACGGCTTCGGGAAAAATAGCAGCATAGCAATAATTGGGCCTTAAATGTCCACCCGGAGGATACTACGATATAATGGAAAATATTTAAAGTCGATTTAAAATTCACCTATTTCCCTGAAATGTCTTTCTTAAGGAGCTCTTAATCAGTTCCTGTTTGCCTAGCCTTCGTTATGTGATAGCTGACTTTTCTTGCAAATACTAGTCATAGAATAGTAGAATATTTTGTGTTGGAAGGGGCCTTTAAATGTCATCTAGTCCAAATCTCCTGCAATAAATGGGAACATCTTCAACCAGATCAGGTTGCTCAAAGCCCCATTCAGCCTGGACTTGAATGCTTCCAGGAATGAGGCCTCCACAGCTTCTCTGGGCATCCCATTCAGGGTCTCACCACATTCACAGTAATGATTTTCTTCCTAATATCCAATTTAAACCTACCTTCTGTCAGTTAAAAGCCATTCCCCCTTGTCCTACCAGTACATGCCCTTGTAAAAAGTCCCTCTCCAGATCTCCTGTAGGCCCCCTTAAGGTGTTGGAAGGTGCTCTAAGGTCTCCCCAGAGCCTTTTCTCCTCCAGACTGAACAACCCCAATTCTCACACCTCTTCATAGGAGAAGTGCTCCAGCCTTCTGATTAGCTTCACTTCCCTCCTCTGGACTCACACAAAGAGGTCTATATCTTTATTCTCCTGAGAGCTCCAGAGCTGGATGCAGTGGTCCAGGTGGGGTCTCACCAGAGCAGGGCAGAGGGGCAGAATCCCCTCCCTCCCCTGCTGCCCACACTGCTCTGGATGCAGCCCAGGAGACATTTGGCTTTCTGGGCTGTGAGTGCATTGCTGGGTCATGTCCAGCCTCTCACCCACCAGCACCCCCAAGGCCTTCCCCTCAGAGCTGCTCTCAATCCCTTCATTCCCTGGACTGTATTGATACCAGGGATTGCCCTGATCCAGGTGCAGAATCTTGATCTTGGCCGTGTTGATCATGAGGTTCCCATGGACCCACTTCTCCAGCTTGTCCAGTTCCCTCCAGACAGCTAATGATTGATGCTCTAAAACACCCTCACTTTCTTTTCCCCACATTATGTGGTGAATGAGCCTCTTCAATAGACACCAGCTATAAAGAGGAACGAGCTACTGCTGATACCACAGAGATGAATGCTGTTGTACCAGGTGAGCATGAGGGTTCCAAAAGCTTGCAAAGGGATCCTGATCAGCTCTGCAGTAGCTGTCCCTGATCTTCCTGACAGTGGGGGAGCAAAAAGTTGAAGCAAGAGATGAACCAATAGTCCTAATAAGTCGTGAAAAAAAAGAAAACTTGCTAAGAGTGGGAATTTAAAACTGTGCTCTCTATTCAGGTGCTCTGTTAATCCCAGTAAAAGGTTTTTTCTTCTCCCCCTGCTCCATTCTTTTCTAGAGGATGACAGCTCCATTTCAAAGGACTTACTCTAAGGGCAGAAAATAGCATATCTTTTGTGAAACTCACTCACCTTTATGGAGAAGATACTGAAAATCACTCAGACCAGCTGCCTTATCTGTTTTCCCCCTCACCTTCATCTTTAACCAGCCAGTGTGGTGCAGATATGTTCACTGGTGGTGTTTGTATCATCCTATACTGGAGGTAACATGCTCTTGGACCTGGGTTTCATAGGTAATCTGATACAAAATGTAACTTCTTGCAAAGCTTTTTTATTAAACATGTATTTAACAGTCTGGGAGGGTTTTTTTCAGGCTTTAGGCTATAGTAGTAGGATGCTTAATTCCATTTAATAGCAACATATAAAAAGTACAGGCTAGTTTTCTATTAATTTTAGGAGCTCCAGCTCCAGGTTTTTAAAAAGTTTATTGTCTCACTACAGCTTTCATTTCAGTGTCTAAAAAATAGTAATCAATCAAATCCAACTCACGTGGGCCTAATGGGTAATTTAGGCTTGAATTTGTCCCTGGGTCTGGACAATGATTACTTGTATATATATATTCTTTACAAAAATGAAGAAGGCCTTACACATAATCTGAACATACAAGCTGGAGATCCAAAGTAAGTCAATGCTGGCAGCAGCTGCTGTGGCTGTGATCTAGAAGCACATGCTGCAGGTTTGTGACTGCCTGTAGGTGGAAGAAATTAAAGAAGTTAAAGCTGATAGCAACAGGTGATGCAGGAGTGGCACTGAAATGGCTCTGGATTAGTCAGGAAGGTAGAAACAGAAAATGTCATATTGGTTTTGGGGTGCTGCAGGAATGGACTCCACTCATGTGTATAGCCTCCTTTTATGGCAATGAAACAACTGTTGTGGTTGTCTAGAGAAACACAGGAATGATTCTGTGAGGCTAATGTGCTATAGAAGTATTTGGATAGTTCAGCTCCTAACTCTGGGACAGTCTCTGTGGTCTGGAATATGCAGCTCAAGGCCAATAAAAGGGCTTAGACACAGCTCCTGTTAGAGTTTATGAGGCACTTTCATTGCAGATTTGCTCCCTAATCTGTGTCCTATTATTTAATCTGAGATAAAGTTGGTGTTTCTCTCCCATGCTGCAGAATTGCCTTTTAAAATTTTGTAAGCTTTTCATTTAGGACTGTTTTTCACTAATATGTGGAAAGACCAGTAGTAGCCCCATCCAAATGGACATTAAGATAATTCAGAACAATCTGTAGGAGTAGTGATAATAACCACACCCAGACACAGAAGAGAGTTAAGAGCTTTCTGTTCTCTGCTTGAAACATATTTATTTCACTGACAAGGAGGGAAGGGGGAACTAGACTGACATGCTTTTCTTGGAAAGGAAGGCATTACTGTTAAAAACCTGTTTTAGCTTTTGATGGTGTCTTAAGTGCCCAAGATCTCTTGTGTTTCTACCAATTGACAAAAGATTTCTAGGAGACAATGAAGCCAGGAATGCTTTTTGAATTCTTATGATGCCAAATGAATGAAAATAATTTCAGGAGGCTGGATTTTGGTGTTCCATACTGTGCGTAAGTCAGTGAGGACATTCTATTGCATCAGTTGTATATAAAAAAAAGTCTTGCCCTTGCCATATCACTTTGTTTTCTCTGCCGAGTGAAAAGTCAAATAGATGTCACAGAAAGCTTAAATCTCAGTTAAATTGGTTTTGGTCCTTTTTTTTGTAATATCCATCTAAGCCCTGCTTATTTTTAATGGTGTCTTCAGTGGTGGAAAGCTTCTGTGATTGGTGGCAAGGCAGAGTGTGACTTGTTCCTCTCTCAGACCCTGCATTACAGAGACCTGTACATGGCAATTCCTTTCCTCTGTAGGTCATCACTGTGTCCTTTGAGTGGCAGTAGTTCCTGCCAAAATTGGCAAATACAGTGTAATGTAATGACTTCATATTTAGGCATTTGAGAAGAATCAAATAGAGTCAGACTTATAATACCACTGTGTTTTGTGTTCTTCATTAGACACACACTGTAAATAGATGCAGACTGCAAAACACATCTGTGCATTGAGTGGTCGAATTCTGATTTCATGTGTCTGGGAATTTAAGGCATGTTTTTTCTGTGCTTTTTATGATACCAGAAAGATGCACTAAAGAGAAAAAAATCTCAGTGTTTGAATGTGATGTATTTGGGTTTGGATTCAGAATGAGGCCTTGCTATAAACCTGTGAATGAGAGATGGTGCATGGTGAGTTTTGCTGGGTGGATTCTGACCTGCTGTTCCATGGGAACGTGGTGTGCTGTGCCTGCCATGAGTCCCTTAAGAAGGAAGGAAGGAAGGAAGGGATCTCTGTTTCAGGTAGTACTGTTAGACACCTGGAAATGGCACCTCCCACACCTTCCCTGTTATTAACACAGCAAATATTTCATGCTCAGACTCCATTATCTTTAATTTTAATGTATTATCATTTTAATGAAGAAAAGGAGGCTCAGAAGAGACCTTATCACTCTCTACAACTCCCTGAAAGGAGGTTTCTCTCAGGCAACCAGTGACAGGATGAGAAGAAATGGCCTCAAGCTGTGCCAGAGGAGGTTCAGGTTGGACATCAGGAAGAAAGGTTTTCACTGAAAGGGTGGCCAGGGGTGGCCAGGCTTTGGAACGGACTGCCCAGGGACATCGTGGAATCGCTCTCCCTGGAGGTGTTTTAGAAATCACTAGACACGTCACTTTGTGCTGTGGGCTGGCTGACAAGGTGATGATTGGTCAAAGCTTGGACTGCATGATTGTGAAGGTTTTTTCCAGCCTTAATGATGCTATGATTCTGTGATCATAGATTACAGGCTAGTAACCTTTTACAGAAGAGTATGCATTAATGCCATTCCCAGATCTACATTATAAAGAGGACTCTACTAAAAAGGAATTTTACTCCTTCAGCCCAGCTGAGTTACTTAGGGAAGAAAGTATGAGGTATTTCCCCTCTTTCAGTGTACTTCAAAACCTGAATTTATTGTACACCAGTGTAACTGTTGTAGCTTGACCATGATTAGTCTCACTGACTTAGATCAACTGCAGAAGTCATCAAGAGTCTTCCCTCAGTGGCAAAATTTTATGCAGACAACTGGCCTAATGTCTGAATCTTGATGACTATTTCATGCACCAACTGGCTAGAATGCTTAAACCAGTGCAGGGCTGTAGACTTACATTGAGGGGTTCCTGGGTTTTCTTCATGTTCAGTTTTATAATAGAATATAATTACTATAAGTTTGATACAACAGGAGTCTTGTACTTTTTAAAGAAACTCCAGAAATGTTGGACTAAATTTTTCCATATATAGGAATCTTCCAGAAGGGACCTTACATTCATTTAGGAGACTCACGGTAGTCTTTAATTTCTGAGAAATTTTCTTTTATGTTCAGAAAACATGTGACACATAAACGAAATCTTTCCATCTCAGGAGCATGATTTAAAACAAAAAGGTCAAACATACGACAAAAGTAGGAATTCACAGCAGGACTTCAGCTCCTATTTCATTTATTTTATTTCCTGGGTGGGTGAAACCAAACACATGAGGCATTCACTCACCCTCTGCAAGCTTTCACAGTAGGAGGTATTACCTGCAAACACTTCAGTAATGTTACAGTTCCAGGCTGAATCCTGGGAAGTGGGCAAGTAGCGGCACTAAGTTTTTAGTGGTGTTCTCTCTTCACAAAGGAATGTTAGCACAGTGCTTGGGCACAGGGGGCCTCTCTGAACTTCAGTCATCTGAATGTCTCTGAACTGCATGGCTGCAAGTCATTGCATTTCTTAGGATTGTGTGTCTGACAGATAAAAAAGACAAACTGTGAGTGTTCCTCTGGTATTATGGAGTGCTACAGGACTTGTTGGAAGTTAGAGTTTGACACAAATAAAGTAAACCAAGAGTGGTGCTGATTTGTTCCTCACAGGCCATCTGCAAACTGCAGTAGCTCACGTTGCTGTTTTGTGAGCAGCTCAGCACTCTGCATAAGGGTAGGGTGTTTGGGGGCAAGATAAAGAGCTGGGGCAGGGGACTGCTGCTCTTATCTCAGCATGCCTCCCTATCAGCCAGAGCCCTCTGGGCCTGCTCACGATTGCTGCCCGTGGCTCTGGACACTGAGAGCAGAACCTGGGGTCTGTATGGGATGACTCAGGCAAGACCCTGCTGATGTTAGGGGGTGTTTTTACAGTGCAAGTGCAGCTGTGACTCAAATGTGATGTTGGGGGTAGGAGCTGGCCTTGCTCTGTCCAGCTTTCAGCACAATGGGGTTGTACTCTGGGGTTTACATTTTGCTGTCAGAGGATAGCTTTGAGCAACCTGGTCTAGTTCAAGGTGTCCCTGCCCCTGGCAGAGGGGTTGGAACCAGATGAGCTTTAAGGGCCCTCCCAACCAAAAGCATTCCATGATTCTACGATGAATTTCTTATCATTGGTAAAAGGAAAAAAATGTGGGCATGCTGCCATGAGATGAGGAAGGTAGAGCACTTTCAGTCAGTAAAACAGTGGTAACACAAAAATAACCTAAGAATACTCACAGCAGAAATTAAAATTATCCTAAGTCTTTCCTATCTCCTAAGTATTTTCCTTATTTCCAGCAAATATAAAGAAGTGTTTTTCACTTTTTTTGTGAAAATTTTGTGAAAAGTTTGCTAAAATCCCTAACTTGTTGAAAGCACTTGGATATTGCTAGGGTTGCTGTAAGGGAGTGGTAAACATGCTTTTGAGTGGTCTCTTCAACACCTAACACATCTTGGAACACATGGTGTTACCACAATTAAAACATTAATCTTCAGGATTGTTTATAAAGCATTACATCTAACTTTAAGGACAATCAGTATTTTTGATACTGAATTTTCAGTGTAAGTTAGTTACTTGAATAATACTTTCTCTGCAATATCTATTCAAGAATCCCAAGCAATAAACTCTGAACCACAGTGACGACTGTGGGGTTTTTTTGGTAACAACTGAATTATAAATCCTGGATATGTATCTAGGTGGAGCATGTTTCTGCAGATGTCTTTACTTAATTGGTTTGTAAAGTGAGAAGCTTGAAAAGTTTTTAAAATTTGCTAATGTAGAGACTGGCTTAGATGAAGTGAAGACCTTCCATGCTTTAAGATAAAATAGTTTCTTGAAAAATGTCTTATGAACAGAAACCAGACTATTTCACTTACAGAAAGAAGAAGAAATTAGATATCGATGGCTGATTTGATTCAATTGTACTGTGGTTTGTAGGTAGTAGAAGGTAACATTGCTGGTATAAAAAAACAAATGCAGGAATTCCCAGAGGGGTGAAAAAGGTGTGATGAATAAACAATAACAGAAAGAGTATTGCTCATTGCAGAGATATTTTCAGAGTATATTGCATAGACTTGGATTTGCTCCCAATTACATTTGTAAACATCAGTGAAACTTCAGAAGTTGCTAAATAGAAATTTACATGCATTTGTTATTAAGAGCAAAGGTCTTTTACTCCAGTTTTCCTTAGTTCTTAAAAAATGCCTGTTTTGTTATGCTTCAATTACAAGCACAGCAAAGTAATCTTATAAATTGATTGCATTTTTTATTATTTATGTTGTGCCTTCACTTACAGTATTTATTTTAAGTTCAAGGTGATCAAGGTGAACAAAAGAGACCTCTTCTTGCCAAGAAGTGTCTTCCAGTTCACATGTCAGAAAACCTTTGATTACATGCCCTGTTGAAGGCCACTGCTGGACAAGACAACTACTTCACTCATGGAATAAACCCATATTTGAACAGGTCCAAGACTTCTAGTGGAGGAATCAGTTCTGTGTTTCTGGCATCTTCCTTGACAAACCATTAGTTTCACAAGCAGGCATAAATTAGTGCTGCTTGTACCTTTCAGAGCATTCAAAAAGAAAATGGGAATGAAAAGACTCTGGTCATTCAAATACATGTCTAGGTAAAAATAATATAGTAGCATAAAATCTTTCCCCATGACCTCATGTGTTCTTATCTCTGCTAATTGATTGGATTGTGGGGGTTCACTGTTCTTGAGTGACTTGTACTAAAAGCATTATTTATTTTTGCATGTCAGTTAACAAACTCTAAATACTTAGTGGATTCTCAGTCTAAACTTCTGAACTATCTGATTGCTATTTGATTGTATTTCCCAGCTTGGGAGACAAACAAAATAGTCCAGTTATTTGAGAAAAAGCTTTGCTGTTTACTGTTTCAGCTGGTAAAGGAGCCAGCTCTGTGCCCCACAGCACATTAGGTGGCTTTGTTACTAAATTTCCAGTTTATCTCCAAAACTAGGTCAGGTTAGATGCATCTGAAACATGTAGAAGTAAAAGGCTTGAGGGAGAGAACTGGTGGTAGCAGAAAAAGAGAGATACAGGTCAAGACCTCCCTTACTTCTGCTGCTACTTCAGGGATTCTGCTTTCTAGGTTTAAGTAAAGTTTAAATCTAAGTTTAAATCTCTTTCCTTCCCCATGTTAAAAACTGGAAAGCTTCCTGGTCCTTTATAGCAGGACTAGAGGAAAATCAGACATTGATTTTCTAAATCTAGGGCAGTGGCTTTAGCAGGATGATTTAAGGCTCAATCCTTGAACTGGAGGAGATAGGTAATAAAGGGAAGCCAAGCCTCTAAGCTGTCTAGTAATGGTGCCCCTCTTCAGTAAAGCAGTGAAACTGTTTGGAAAGAAGCCTCTTACCAGCAATTGCAGCTGTTTTGTTGACTGCACAAAGGAACTGGTTTGTTCTGTTTGTCCTCTTGAGTCTCTGCTGGTACTTAGCAGTTGATCTGATAATATTTACTTCTAAGTAGCCATTCTGTAGTTAAGGGCAATATTGCCTGCAATATCTATATATTGGGAAGAGGGAAAACAATAAAATTTTATTGTGTTTGCAGGCACAGTTGTGACCCTGTGATATAAACTCAGGGGCATAGCCTGACCCTTCAGTGTAGGAAGACAGTGCTGAGGTATGAAGTGTATGGATTTCTCTCGCTGTTAACATAGAGAAGAAACCTCTGAAACCCAACTTGGTCATTTGGTCCCTGCTGTCTACTTTCCTAAGTGTTTTGTAGTTAGTTGCCTACTTTGTCAGCACCATGACATACAGAAAAGTATCGTTCTATATGTCTATATAATATTTAATTCTAGCTAATTGTCATAATCACTTATAAAAAAGCCTAAAAACAGCCCCCCCTCCAAGAATTGTACTGCACTGCAGCTAAATTTCCACCAATGTTTAATTTGAATGCAGTTCTGTAGTGACAGAATGGCTGATGACAGCATAAGAATGAACTGCTAAATTCTTATATAAGCCTACAATGCTATATACCACAGTAGGCATCTCTGCTTGAAAATCAAGAAGGCAAATCTCAGGTTCATTTACTGTAATCTGGAAGGAATGCTTTCTAAATTTAAGCATTCATAAAATGTGCCTGAAAGTTGTTATATTTATGCAACCTTTAAAGTATCTCTGAGTGATTGAGACATAATTGTGTCTTAGGTGAGGCAGCCCTGGCTTGGAGCCCACATGCACAAGTCCTGGCATATCTTTACTGGCTTTTGGAATGAGGAGCATAGCTTAAGGACACCTGAGAAATTGTAGGCTGAGTCAGCTTGGATTGTCAGTTTGGTCTCAGTGCCCTCAGTAGGAGCTGGAGGACTGAAACAGAAACAGAAGAGAAGAGCTGATGCCTGTATGAATTAGAAAACCTGTTTAAGTTGGAAAAGGATGCAGAAGATGTGCCAGGAGGAGATGGGCTGAAAAAAAAGGGTGCTAGGGCACTAGAATCAAGGAAAGACAGCACACTGCCTAATTTCTCAAGTAAATCCTCACAACAGAACTAAAAGGCCTGATTTATAATGTGAAAATAATTTTCTTCTCCCCCAGAGTTACTGTTTGTGCAGAGAAGGCCACAACAGGGACAGCCAAGCTTTCAGTTGTACAAATAAATAAAAAAGTTTCAAATTGTCCTTTTAACAGCATGTTTCTTATAAAACATCCAGCACAGTCAGATTATATCACTAAAACAAATATACAGTCAGGCATAAAGCCAGAGGATCAGTTACAGTTCTGGTTTATCAAGAACAACAGTTCTTGTTTCGGAGCAGAGGGAACCGAAATACTCTAGCACTTGGAGACATGGTAATTAATGGCTCCTTAATAAATACTTGGTGAAAGGCTGATGGACTGGGTGTTCCCTGTAAGTGACTGAAAGACACATTGTTGGTGTGGCAGAAACTCAGGTCTGTGTTCCTAGCTGAATTCTTTCGTTAGGTCCTCGGTTTCTTAGAAAATGTGGTTGCCTTTGTGCCTCTGCTTTAATGCTAGTACTTATGTGCATTCTTAACTCTGTCTGATATGGGGATAACATGGCAATGCAAAGGCCTTGTCTACCCTGCCAGTCCTTCCCCAAGGGGTTTCAGAAGTACATATTTTTTCACTAACTCACTAGCATGAGTAGTTCTTTGCATGGTGTACATATGCTTTTAGAGTCTGGGTTGGGATGAGCTTCTTAAAATGAGTCCTGTTGACTGCACTAAAAATAAACTCATGCTCCACTCACATTTGAAGGCTTTCAGATCCTGGATTCTAATATAACTTTGTAGTATGGTTACTCTCTAATTAAGGATAGCTTCTGTGGGTTGGAAACTGTGCCATGTCTAACCTCAGTGTAAATGAGATGTATTAGCTCTTCACCCAGCAAGTGCTGAGTAACTGTTTCCAGTGTATTTAAAAAAATACCCCTATCATTTGGTATCTGTATTGTAAAATAAGAACAACTTTGTCAGAATGTACTTTATCTTTTCATTGTAAGGATTTCATTAACTTCCATAACAAATTTTAAGTTTTGTGAATGAGTCCATCAGTGTTTGACAAACTCTATTGAAAATACATCAAATATACCTTGATAAAAGGCCTCCATGGGTGTTATAAGTTATGACTTTAATTTGCATAGCTAAGGACAAAGATTTCAAATCCTACCAATTTGTCTGTGTTTACCCTGGTTTCTTTTACAGTTCTGTCCTGTATGCAGTTCTATGCTTTTAAAGTAACTGAAGAGCAACATACAATGCCTCAGGTTGTACAAGTCACCAAGTCCCATGCTTATACTGTCCTAAACCTTGTGTAGTTTTAGCAGTTGTGCAGAGTACATTACAGTTTTGGAAGAAAAGTGCCTGTGTTGATCTATAAGAATTAGAAGGACAAAATCATTCTGCCTTGTTGAACCTTAGAATTTTCAAGTAGCTGCAAATAATCTAGTGTTGTTCCAGCCTAAGAAGTATAAAATGCTTTTCCTGACATCAGTGTGCCATGTAACAACCTTGTAACAACAATGCCTGTTTTCTGTGACAAAACTGCAACTTGAGGTAGGATGAGAGCATCATGATATTTTTAAAGCAGATTTTTGAATAGACTTTTATAGATAATCAGTCTCTATTTTGGTAGGTTACATGCATAGGTCTCCTGGCAATGTAACTATTTAGAGTGAGGTAACTAAGCAGGAGCAGCATCAGTCCAAGGGAAGGTGCTGTGCTAAAAGTAGATGGAGTTGGCTGAGAAGACATGAAGTGATTTCTCATGACCTCTTTCCCTAATTATGGTAACCCTGCCTTGAGCATCACTGTTAGTGTGTAATTAAAAACATGAGTTTAGTAAGCTGAGGTGCAAAGCAATTTTAATTGACAACAATCCTTTCTTAAGTTTAGCTGAGACTTTCTCATTGAAGACTGCTCTTGTGCTGATGTTTTGGAAATGTGTGATCAGGGAGAGGGAGGGAAAAGGAAAAATAACTTGCCCTTGTTCTCTGTGTGCTGCTTGCAGAGGAATTCTCGGCATTTAAACAGAATTAATTGAAAGCGAGCTCCGAGCTTCCTTTTGCAAGTGGAATGTCTTTAGCAGATCCAAGGGAGTCCTGCCTGTTGGTTTAGCACTAAAGCTGTAAGGTCACAGTCATTGAACAGTGGAAGCAGAACAGCCCTTGCAATGCCAGAAAAAAGTGGAGGGATGGTATCTGCTGTTGGAGGATGGAGAGGCTAGACTCCATTTGGAGGAAAACCTGTAGGTATATTGCTTCAAGCCAGATCTGAAGCTGCAACTAATCCAGACAGCATGATTTGAGCATCTCAAATAATTTAGTGTGTCATGAGCTGAAAGATGATGAAGAGCTAAGGGACATCCTCTAAATTTTCTGGTAAATATTTTTCTATGCTTAATTTCAAATTATTTTTTCTTGTTGGTGTTCTGGTTTCTGAAAAATTGCCTGCAACTGCTGGCAGCCAGCATAGTTTAGAGCAGTCTTTGGCTGTTCAAGGACAGAAGGGATTTAACACCTTTGTATCCTCTGTGTCTTTCCATGCTTTCCATGAGCTTGGCTTTCTGACTTGCAGCCAAGCCTTCCTGTCTCGTAACTGCCTGCTTGCTGGGAATGCTGCCAAATGCCAGCACCTGTCAGAGCAGGACACACTGCAGGGACACGACCCCCGCTGTTGATCCACGGGGCGCTGGGATTCAGGGGTGGGGGCAGGCCAAGAGGACAGCTGTGAATCTCCTCCTCTTGGCAGGAGCTGAGCCATGTATTCTCTGGTACTGTGGGTTTGCTGTAACAGGACTAAAAGGTAATGCCTTAAAGAAGCAAGTGAGTGCTTTAACCATATAGATTAAAATAAAAATGCAATATATTCATGAGCCTTTACTGCATGACATGAATGTGATTTTGTACAACTTTATAGGGAGCAAGTATTTCTTTAAGGTAACACCACGCTGACTTTCTGAGGATGAGCTCAGTTCCCGCCTTGGCAGCACACCTGATTATCCTGTCTCCTGTTGAGATTGGTCTCTGAGGTTCCTCTCCATCCCTTTGTCTTCTAACAGCCCTCTGTGACTGCTCTGTTATCCAGATCCATGCCTGCTTGCTGTCTCTGTGCATCTGCTAGAAGCGGTGGAACTGATTTAGGCCTTACACAGCAGCTCTGTTGCTTTGTTATCTAAAGAATTTTATTTCTCCTTACCAACTTCAGAGGAGGGAGTGAGTACCCCATCCTTTCCCTGTAAGATAAACGACAAAATCCTGGCTCTTCATAAGATAGAAGGAGGGTTTTTTTTGGTTTGTTTTAGTAATGCAAAGTCTTAGTTCTGTTCAGTGTTAAACACAGTAGTACTTAATCACATTAAATTAAAATAGTGGGAATGCTGAAGTTTCAATTAAAAAATGTGAAATGGTTTTAAAACCAGAGCAATTGTTCATTTTTTTAAGAGTTAAGATGAATAAGTATTTGTGGTAGCTTTCTGATGGAAATTTATTTTGGATAAATCATTTGAGAGGGTTTCAGCTGTTTAACACAATCTTTCTTGAGTGTTGACAGTTGTTTTCACATACTGGAGTATAGGAATGACTTCACAGGAAACATTAAGTTATTCCTTGAATATTGCAGCAGGAGATGAAGATATTTCTCCTTCAATTTAGCATTATGGCCATCCCCCATCTGCTTCCAGTTTGTATAATGGGACCCTATCCTTACCAGGTATTTCATAAATCAATTCCTATTGTTTCAATAAAAAGACCAAAAGGGAACTTGTGTATATGTACAGCCTTCTTCTGGCAGCACTGAGTCACCATTTAATGTGGGTGATATTTGGGCAGGTGTCATTCATTGCATGTTCCCATTATTTTGGAAAAATAAAAACAGCGAAGCAACTTTCAGTTTAGAGTCCACTTGTCAGAAAACTGCATAACAAAGTGTGGAGAAGGAACTGGAGACAAGTGACCCAGGAATAGCTGCCCTGGAATGGCCTCTTTAGTGTCCTGTCCTTTGGCTTTTGTCAAAGGGGGTGGTGTAAGGCTCTGAGAACCACCTATGGTTCCAACTGCGTCTTCCTCCGCCCCTTGTGCTCCCAGGACAAGGAGGTTTTGTTCAAATTTCAAACACTCTCATATTACCAAGTCAAGTGAAGGACAGAGAGGGGAGAGGTTTGCTTTATAAACAGTAAGAAAATAGCGTGTCTGAGAAGATGGAAGCATTGAGAAGTGTTTGAGTATAGTCATAATATGTATTGGCTGACACTGACAGAACCTCTTCTCCATAAACAAAGGTATGTATACTCATCACTAAATTATTTATTTTACTGATTTTATTTTCAGTCAACCAAATGGCTGTAAGAAAACCCACTTTGAATTTATGTTATACGTTTAATAACTGAAAGACAAACCAAGCATTATTATTCATCACAACAAAAATTTTAAACATTTCAGTAAAAAAAAACCAAAACCAACCTAGAACATCATAAATACTCACAGGATGCAGCACATGAGATGTTGCATGGCACTTTAAAGGTTTAGGCTTTGGAAATTCCTAAAATATCACATTTCCTAAAATGTTACTATGCAAAACCTGTGTGTATTGTTGGGTCTTTAGTGCTGTAATATGGGATACTTCAGCAATACTGTTCAAAGTGCTGGAAGATATACCAATGCACAGAAATGAATTTGTTCTTGATAGTGTTCTCTAGATATCTGGGCAGAGTAAGCTAGTACCTGATGCTGGTCTTACTAGGCCTGAGCTGTAATCACCTGCACTGCAGGAATAAATTGGCTGGTTCTGCTCTCTTAAATGCTTTGTTTTCTGACAGCTTCTGATGTTATCAGTCTGGGTGAGATGGCTTCAGATTTCTCAAACACTGTGTAGGTGGTTAAGTCAGGACTTGGGATCATTATGTTTCTTACTGTCATATATATGTTGGCAATGACAAAAGCATGAAAAAATTAAAGTGCTGGAGCACATTTGATATCTTTTATTGTTGGATTCTTCTGCCAATGTAGTTACAGATTCAGCACTCCCTTCCTGGCCCCTCCCTCCCCCAATAGTTACTTGATGCTTTCCAAATAGTCCCCTTCCTGTTCCTTCTAGGCTGTAAAATAAAAAGATTGTGTTTAAATGCTCTACTTCAGCTGGTCTTTGGAAGAAGACTTGTCTGACCTCCTGGCAGTTTGCCACTTGACCTGATGACAGATATTTCACTCACAACAGTTGTTTCAGTGACGTGGAAGCTTTGCCACACATAAAATCATTTGCCTGTGCTTTATCTCACAGGTGTTGGTGATTAATGCTTTCCTTACAGAAGAGATCAGCTAAAACTTTGGATCATTTAGGGAAGGTCATCTCTCTCCACAGTTAAGTAATGTGTTGCTAGAAATAAAAGTGCTTCTCCCATGTTATTCTGAGCTGATGTTTAAC
This sequence comes from Notiomystis cincta, assembly GCA_013398075.1. Lineage (NCBI taxonomy): Eukaryota > Metazoa > Chordata > Aves > Passeriformes > Notiomystidae > Notiomystis > Notiomystis cincta. Next base: position 139,572 of record VZRX01011071.1, read on the forward strand.
TCCACTTCTTCACTCCCAAACAATACAATTACAGCATTTCCTATTTTCTGTGTCCTGAGGTGTATTTACTTAAAAAAAATATCAAAAAGTGTTGATAAAATGCTTAACATGCCTCTCAAATTTGGATCTCACATCTTCTGCTTCTCTTGTTTAGGCATTTAATCTTATACACAGCCCTGCCCTTGTTGAAATGTTTGCAGAAGACCTGCTCTGTAGAGCAGCAGGGGTTGATGTGCATTAAGAGTTAAAAAAAGTGGATTCCATGCAATTGTTTGTTTTTAAGTCACTGAACTACACTATTTGTAACTTTGCCAGTCAGGACAAACCAATGCAGTATTTCCTTCACTCCTTTTGGGAAGATGAGCTCATCAAATTCATTGTTCTTGAGATTCTCAGGTGAATGTCACACTTGAGGTGCTTACTGCTGTTAAATTATTGCTTTCTTGCTCTTTAGTGATTATTTACTGGGATTAGACGGTGAATCTTTCTTTCCTAAGGGGTCATAATTAACCACCAGCAACTATGCCAGGAATCTCAACTCATGGTGTTGAGCTGCAGACTGATAATTGCTTACTTAAGAAGCTTTCTCACTGGTTGTGGTGTGCTCCTCTATCCTGTGGTGGACTGCACTCACCCCCAAAATGAATCATTTCTAGGGCAGTTGCTTAAGGCAATTTTTTCAATTGGTTCTCTTGCAGTTATAAGCATTGGCTCACAAAGTTTTTCAGTTCTGCTAATGTCCCCTCTTGCTTGAGGGGACAATTTTTTTTGGCCAAGCAAATAGAGACTGAGAGACTCTTAATTTCTGACATAAATCATGATTCTACTTCATGCTCTGTTGTGCTTTGCCAGAGAGATTCTACTCTGATTTATACTAGAAGAGCACAAATGGACACAAATTACTTATTGTAGTGTATTTACTCTCAAAAGACCTTTCAAAGTGTTAATTGAATGTGTAAATCTTCTACAGCATTTTAGGGTTAGGATGTTTAGAATGCAGTGTGGGAATTGAGCTGTAAAGTAATTGAACAATTCTACAGCCAGCTTCCTTAAGTTAATGCTATTGAACTAGTTCTCTGATTTTTTTTGTGATCTTTTTCATGAGACCTGCAGTTGTGAAACTGTAACTTTTTTAATCTGTAACTTATTTGGGGGGTATTCTTTGTCAAATGTTTGTTCTGTGTTATCCTTTAGGCAATTTAACACTTTCTACAGTTTTCCACAACTGATAGTAAATACATGTTGGAAGGTTGTGGTGGTTTTTGTTTATTTGGAGTTTCTTCCTCACTTTTTAAATTACTTTTTGAGGTTTCAGTCACTCAGTTCCATGTTTGAGTTGTGGTAAACAGAGGTAGTAGTTTTTTGGCAGATTTTTTTTAGTACTCTGACCTGATGATATGTTAATTTACATCTTCCAAAAGCCTTTTTTTTTAAACATAGTTTTTAGTCATAGAACCTTTTTGTTTCTGTAAACTCACAACTCCTTTAATATCAGTACTCTGCTACATTCATGACTTCAGCCTTGGCCTTCTGTACACATTGTGTATAAAGACTGCTCAGCAGAGCTGGCTGTACTCCTGCCTCAGCAAGTTTTAATCATGTTAGGCCTAAAAGAGAGTGCAAGATTTTAAAGCAAAAATAGTTGAATATGATAATCTGCTGTCACTTACAAATGGTTTTCCTCAACAACTCCCACCTCCAAAAATACCTAAAAAGTGTGCACACACACACTCACACTGTAAAATCCAACTCCATCACCGAATAAAACTCTTAAAATAGGTGTGCCATGCCAATTACAAATGGCATTAGAAATTCCTCCGTAAACAGCAAGTGCTCAAGTCTGATAATTGTCTGGCTAGAGACACATTAAATGCCTGCTTGTCAGGAACAACTATTCCATTAGTGATTTGTAACTTTGAGCACCAGTGAGAGAAGGTTTAAACTTTTACACTTCTTATTGCTCTTGCTGTTGCAGACGAATCACTTGAATAATACTGAAATGCCACTGTGTATATACACAACTTTCCTTTACTGGTAAGTGAGAATGCCAAGGGAATATATGAATTTTGCATGTCCTCACATCCTTTGCTCAACAGTGTGACATATCTTGGAAGACAGGGCACTGTGGGTAGATGAAATAGCTGATATATTCTACTTGCTAGAAAATTTGTTGGGGACAGAAAGGAAGAAACAGTGAATGAACACTGATGAACAGCTGCTTGCTAAAGTATTGCTTCCTTCTGCAGGTGAGGAACCCTCACAGAGGGGCTCTCGTCCCCATAAATTCTACTGAGCTCCAGAACATGCTGTTTGGAGTATTTGTAAACAAGTATTTGTCTGGTGCTTCAGCTCTAATTGCTGAAGGCAGACCTAGAGCCAGGACTGCCCTTCTGGCAGGGCTTGTTTTGCTCCATGATTTTTAGCCCATAAGGGTCATCTCAATTAAATCCCTTGAGTCGGCTGCACCCATGTCATTTGTGAATGTGTACAGAACATCAAAACAATAATAGCTCTCTGTTTCAATGAATTGTGTTTATTTTACTTGAAGGGACAAGCATTCTAAAAATCCTTGACATACATAAGTTATTAATAGCTTTCAAATTCCTAAGATAACTTCTGGAAAATTTGCAAATTCCAATTATGATACAGTGAATATAATCTTATTTTCTTCTTTCTTTACTAGACCCTTCAGAACCTAGGTTTCAAGTGCTGAGTGTAGCCTACAGTTTTCAGTAAGAATTTGCTTATTCAAGCATGTTTAGCAGTTGTATTTCCAAGAAACAAAGGGAGGACTGATGTATTGAGGGCTACTTATCTAGAAAAGTGTCCTGAACAATTGTTTTCTGCCTGGATCCTGTGATGGGAGCTGGAAAGGCTGCTCTAGTCCCTCCCCAGAAATTCCACTTACTCTTTCATCCTGCTGGATTATGAGGGAAAAACCTAGAGGAGTCCTGCTGCTGACTTGGCTCTGCTGTCTCACAGGGGTCATCCTGATGCCTGCAGAATCCAGCCTGTGAAAGAGGAGGCCGGCATGTTGTGTCTCAGATGTCCTGCTGACACTACTGCACTTATCTAATCGAACTAATATTGACAGATGGCTGCTTCTCCTTTATTCTGTGGTAACCCTTGTTCTTTAGATACATACAATTCAGTGCAGATATGTCAATATAATCTGAGCTTGTAGCTTTCCGTCGTGTTCTGACCGTCCCCTGGGCTCCTCTGGTGGATTTAAAGGTCATCAGCAGGTGAGAGGTCACCACTAGGCATGTTCCCACAAAACATGTATTGTTCCATCAGTGCTTTTGAGACCTTCAAGTTGTTAAAGCTAATTTTAGAACAATAGAAAATTTAAATTTAAAAGGGTGTTTGCGAGACTTGGGGAGACTAGGCTGAAATGTTTCACTTTGAATTTGTAAATGTAAAAATTCTTTTCTGTAATGGTACAGTTTAAAATAAGCTTTGAAAAAGAACTCCAAACTGTTGAACTTCCCTTTTCTCACAAGATGAAGTTTAAGTGATAAAAATGTGTTGTGTCTTTTTGCTTCACCCCCCCTAAATTGCAGAAGATCTGTGTTTTTTTCCAGAAGATGACTCTTTGGTAAAGTTTATTTGAGCAATGTGAGGCAGAATGAGCAGTGTTCATCTTCATGGTGAATACTTCTATATTTTTAAGACAGCTTCCTATCTCTCTGCACACCTATCCAGGGTACTTTGAGTCACGACCCACAGCTGCTTTAGGCTGGCTCAGCTCTCCAGCCACTATCTCACTTCATACCATCCAAAGCTGTAGCCCAACAGCTCCTGGCTTTGGGAGTTAGATGCCTGCTTACCAACTGAAAATTAGAGATGGCCCTAGGTTAAAACTGCAGATTCCAAACACCTTTGAGCCTTGACTGTAGCAATAGGGTCTAAATAAACTTGGCCCTATGCTAACAAGGTGAGCACAGGTAATATTTCTGAAGTGTCAGTGGAATTTTACAAGCTTAGTTTTCTAACAAGCAGCTACAAACTGAAGATAATTTAATCTGCATATATTCAATAAAGACAATTCTTATCCTTGTGATTGAAGATCCTTGAATATCTCTGTAACTGAAAATGTAAATAGTGAAGAATTTAGGATAGTTATTTCATTGTAGAGGTTTTGTTTTTAAAGGTATTTGTTTAAACAATAATTAGTCCTAAGGAGCAAATGTATCATGTTTCTTATCAGAAACAATGTATTTTACAGTTTCACAGGGAGAGCTAATGAACAGGCTACTGTAGGTTGTAGAACAAGTAATACCTCTTGCTGGATGAAACCTTGCATAATGTTAACCTCTTGTGGGAGCCAAGCTTCTGAGAGTAGCAAACAGCACACAAATGGCACTGATAGTGCAGCCTAAGAGAAGAAACAGGTTTTGATTGATTTACCATAGCAATGCCATTATACCTCTCATACTTTGAGGTCCATGTCGTGCCCCAGGTACTTGTAATTCACTATTAAATGATTTAAATTACAGAGTCAAACTGTTTTGTGAAAGTCGAGGTCCCACTTTTTCCTTTGGAAGTTGTACAGTACAAGTATGAGGTATTTTGTGCCTGAAAGTAAAGATTCCTTCTAATTCTCTAGCTTCAGAAACTTTTCTACTAAGATCTATAAGGACATCTTTCCAGTGCAGTCCATGTACCCAAGCTTTCAAAATTGAGTCAAGATCTGCAGAGTGATGAGATTCAGGCTTTTATGTGTTACGAATTTTAAGCCAAACAGTGCATTTTGTTTGTCTTTGTTGGTTTCGAGTATTCCCACTACACTTGGACCGTGTTTCTAGAACTCTAATTGCAGAATTCCCTTTCAGTATTTACAAGAACATATGACTGAGGAGAACTGCAAGATTCCTGAGCTGGCAATATTGGAGTATCTATCTTAGCAGACTGTTCATCTGTAATTCGTGACTGTGAGTCTCTGGAAGTTAAAGTATAGTGGTTGTGACACTTTGAGTCTCTCTGGCCAAGTTAAAAATGAACAAATGGAACTGCTGGGAATTCACTCACCCCAGTGAAGAGAATTATTTAGAGAAAATATGTGAAAAAGGGTTTCAGTCTTATCTACCTGGGTACTTCCCCCAACATATCCACTGCTATATGCCATTTCATTCAAGGGTGTTTAGTTAAGGATAGAGTTTTTTAATCCTATTTAAATAGCTAATTCAGCTAAGAATTGAGAGAAAGAAGGTGAAAATGTTATTACAAAGGATGAGTGTGTCTATTTTACCTGCCAAATGACAGAATTATAATATGATTTCTATTTTCAAATAGATTTTTTTCTGTAGTTTGAATGACAATAAACAGAGAGGGTTCTTCAGAGAGGGTTTACTTTGTGGTAAGTAAATAACAAGTATGATTACAAATCATGCTAGCTTTGATGTAATTAGATACAGCTTCAGTGAATTTCTCTCATGAAACTCACCTCAGAGAGGTTTTGGCCCCATATGAGATTGGAGAAGCTGATTAATTTGTCATCTTGCCCGCTGCCAGTCACCATCTGGTGCCCTGGCACTTTGTGGTAGTTTAAATGTAATAGCAACATCTCACAGGTGTAAGAAAAGCAGGAATGAAACAATAGTGAATCAGGACCGTGAAGTTCTGTTGGGTTTGCAGTGTACAAACAGATTGTTCTTTCAGCTCTGGAGGGAGAATTTGGCTCCGTTAGTGTTTGCCTAAGATTTATCAGACTTGACATAACAAAGATCGGACTTTCTGATTAGGTCTGCACACCACAAAAATATACACAAAAGCTGGAATTATTCTTAAAGCGCTGTGCATGCCCTTTGAAAGGTACATGACCTCTTGTCTCATTGTTAGTGTGCCCTTCTAGTTCTTGCAGGCTTTCTCAGTGACAGTTTAGAAACTTTGTATTTCTTCTAACCTAGAGCAGTATGAATGCAGCACTCCTTGAGGAAAAATTTTGGCTCTATTTCAGAAATAAAGCAGGGTTTTCATTCTGCCGAGGATTGCCAACAGAGAATAAGTCTTAATGGAATTATCCAGGAATTCCTTGAGCTTTTCAGCATTATGCAAATATGGGCCTAAGAATGAATGCAAATATGAGTTTAATTTTACTAATCTAAATAATCTTTTATATTTCTGTTAAAAAAAGAAGGCACACAGGTATGGCCTTCCTCCAGTTCCTCTAAATAATCGATTTAGAGATTAACTCTCTGGCCTCGCGCAACAGAGCACTGACAAATCTTCTTGATGCAACCAGCACCTGTTTTGGTTTACCTGTTATAGCCAGGTTGCAGTTCTTTCCAATTTATCTGCTGATCATAAGACACTTTTCAAATCTAGACTTTTAAAATTTCAGAATGAATGCAATGATCAACTGTTACTAGAGCTGTGTTCAGAAACAGACACGCTGAAGGAGAAACCATAGGAGGTGCCAGTTTTGCTACTAACGTAGCTGCTGCCTAAGGAATGTTGCAATTCCCTTAGCAGCAAGAGAATCTTGTGTTGATTTCTCTGGAAGAGCGCCAAAATGCACACGCAAATAGAGAAGGGAGGTAGGGTGGAGCATCTTCAGCCTCGGCTGGTGGTAGAACCAGTACAGATGGGGACATTTGGAACAACGTAGCTGAGTTGTGCCCGGGCTGTTTTAGCTGCCACCGACCAAGTAAGATGGAAGCGTGAAAGTGTATCAGTTATTCAGGCTCTAATTCAGAAAAGTTGAGAGGTTTTTCAGTATTAGAATTAATATTATTGTAGCTCTCCAGACTTTCTCACCCCCTGCCCAGTAGTAGGTTATGCTGCTGGCATTTCTTTTCCTGCTAGATGCTTTGTGCATTGTGGCACAGAAGCATTTTATGAAGAATTTATCTAAATCAGTTCTGCTGCTTGTGAAGTATCTTTTTAACCATGCCTTCTTCATACTGCCGGACTACTTGGCACAGACAGTACAAAATTTTGGTTTCAGAAAATTTGGAATCCGGAACCATGCCTCAGTTCATGTAATTCAGCATAGTTCCACAGTGATCTAAATGAGAATATTAACACAACCCCCCCCCCCCCCATTCTTT